>JAECMU010120461.1:0-13437 GCA_016106625.1 Dracogyra subfuscus
CCTGTCTCAACTTCCTCCACGAGTGTAGTCTCTGTATACTTCCCTGCACCCACTTGGCATCCTCATCCACTGCTGGTCTGGCCCATGGCACTAACTAATAACTGCTAGTAGTTGGGAAGCATAGTGGGTAGTTACAAGTGTCTCTTAACAATGCCAGAAGTAACTACTGAAGTGGTCACACTAAGCCCACAGCTAAAAGCTGATGGCAAATGACAGGTGTGTGGCACAGATAACCTCAAGAGACCTGTTGCAGTTGGAGAGAGAAGGACTGGGATGTGGAGGTGGACAGCGAAAGAAGTTGAAAGATAGGAGGAGTTGCCAGATCGGGAAGAATTTTATTACGGTCGAATTCAAAGGAGTAATGGGAAAGGGGGCAGTGGGATATAAAATTTTAAAGGCCTGATATACATGTACATGTAGGTATTGTTTTGCATTGAAATCAGTTTCACACAAACTATTACGTTCTAGGTCAGTAAAATGTGGTTTGCAGTTGCACCTATAGATGTTCATCACAGTGCACGGAAATGTTTTATGGTACATGTAGGTGAGACATTTAATGTTGTGGAATTCTTGTTAATGTAAAATGTCATATTTATACATTGCTTTACCAGATGTTGTGAAGAGACTGGAAGATGAGGAAACACTGGAAGATCTAGTTAAATCAATGAAGTGAGTATCAGCTGGTGTATTAACAGCTAAGACAGATTAAAAGAAAGGAATATTATTTGTTCAATGACATCTTGGTACATTTTAACCTTGGTGTTTTTGTGTATAAGCATGCGGTTATTTAAGACTTGGTCTAGATATAGAGCTTGCTGCCACCATATAGACTACACGTTTGAAATAGCAGCAAGAGATCTTTTATATGCACTTTCCCATAGGACATCATATACCAGGGTATTTGATATATCAATTGTGAGGCACTAAGAGCAAAAAAAATTTGATGGGTCGCTGGGGGGAATTAATCCTGTAACCTATTACACTTAAATTAAATACCTTGCTGGGTCTATAAATTCTAAGCAAGGAATTTTAAGCAGCGTTACGGTATTTCAAGCAGCATAATAATTGGTGTAAGAGATTTAAAACTTTTCAACTTTTCTTTTAAGATTTAAATCATTAATGTAAAAAACCAAGTTCTAAACAACATAGGTAGTATTTTTAGTTTTGAAAACACATTACTGAGCTGCATCCTAAGACAGATAAAGGAATTTAACAATAATTTGGGGTTTTTGGTTATTTACTTGTTATTTACTTGCAATAATTATTTTTATTTTAGTGTTATGTTAGTGACATGACCCCGCGGTCAATTTTTAAATGTTCGAAACAAGAAAATATATTGTATAATATGTAATAGTAGCCATTAAAAGGACTTTGCAAGTTGGGAACATAGTACTAACTGTATATTTCCAGCCATGACTATACACATGTACATGTCGGTAAATATTTCAGTGAGACGTACAAAAAGAAGTCATGCTTTGACACCGACTACACTCTGCTAGCCCCGGGCCAGGCTGTTGCAGCGAGGTGTCCACATAACGGGATGTGGTATCGAGCCAAGGTTACAGACAGCAATGTGGAAGAGGAAAAAGTTCAGGTATTTTTATACGCCCATCCATAAACATTTAATTTCCTGAGCATATCTTTCTGATCACTTCATGTAGGATCATCAAACCTTGCATACAGATACAACTTGGGACGGCTGTGTGTCGGATATTTTATACAGATACAACTTGGGACGGCTGTGTGTCGGATATTTTATACAGATACAACTAGGGACGGCAGTGTGTCGGATATTTTATACAGATACAACTTGGGACGGCTGTGTGTCGGATATTTTATACAGATACAACTTGGGACGGCACTGTGTCGGATATTTTATACAGATACAACTTGGGACGGCTGTGTGTCGGATATTTTAACTAGGTCACCATAACCTTCTTTTCACATATTACTGCACATTAAAGAAAATCAAACTCCTGATGGATGTATTGTGTTGCATCAAACTCCTGACAGGTGTATCATGTTACATCAAACTCCTAATGGGTATATCATGTTACATCAAACTCCTGACGGGTGTATCATGTTACATCAAACTCCTGACGGGTGTATCATGTTACATCAAACTCCTAATGGGTGTATCATGTTACATCAAACTGCTGACGGGTGTATCATGGTACATCAAACTCCTGACGGGTGTATCATGTTACATCAAACTGCTGACGGGTATATCATGTTATATCAAACTCCTAATGGGTGTATCATGTTACATCAAACTTCTGACGGGAGTATCATGTACCTCACCAGTACTCTTGTGTTTATCATTGGTTTAGCTTAATTGTTTTTAATATTTAAAAATATTAAATATTTGTTTTGTCTAGAGCATAAATATGTTTTGGTGTCTCCAAACATTGCTTAGCAAAAAATGATATTACATGGTCATCACTAAGAACAAATCACCTTAATTTGCTAATCCCCCATCGGTGGACTCATTGGGCTATTTCTCACTCAAAAAATAGTAGCCATGAATGGTGATAGCTGGTTTCCTCCCTCAATATCTGTATGGTCCTTAACCATATTTTCGACGCCATATAACCATAAATAATGTGTTGAGTGCAATGTTAAATAAATCATTTCCTTCTTCTTCTTCATTTGTTAATCATAGGATTTTTCAGGGCACTTCAAAATAGATAAAGGAAGTGCACGCCTCCATCACCGTCCTCATGGATCCACTCCTGCTAAATGTTTTGACATGTTTATTAGTTAACAGCTGTACAATGTAATATTCTAATGTGGTTGATGTACGGTTATCAATATTTTCACATACAGATCCTTATGCTGGAGAATTAGGGAGTTAATATAGCATATGCTTTTAAATGGAAAATCATTTTGATAAAACTATCCCTGACAGAATCAACAGTGTTATGTACATGTAAGCTTTAAGGGAAAGAGAGGCTTGCAGGAAAAGCATATGTTAAAGAGAAGTGGTTTCATTAGGAATAGTTGTGCTGGGGTGTCATTAAACAATCATTCGTTTATTCGATCATTGTTCACTTGTGATCCTGTCCCAGACAAGACCACTGGCTTTCCAGAGGCTGGGCCCAGGATGGACATTTGCGAAACCTTAGTGGTATGGGGGCATGTTAAAAGTGTTCTCTCTCTCTCTGTCTCTCTGTCTCTGTCTCTGTCTCTCTCTCTCTCTCTCTCTCTCTCTCTGTCTCTCTCTCTCTCTCGCTCTCGCTTCCTCCCTCTCTGTGTGTCTGCCTCTCTCTCTCTGTCTCTTCCCCCCCCTTCCTCTTCCTCCCTCCCTCTCTCTTAAATAATGTTTACAATGATTGTGAATAGGACACTGATTTTAGAAGGCAAACAGTAGTTCATGATATTCTTTCACGCAGGTTTTCTTTGCTGACTTTGGTAACATTGCTTGGGTTGACGAGCGGGAAATCCGTGAACTGCAGCCAGAGTTCCTGCATCTTCCTCAGCAAGCCATAGAATGCTTCCTGTCTGGGGTAGAGCCCCCTGCTGGAGAGGAACAGTGGTCAGACGATGCAAGGTTAGAAACAGGTTTTATTATCCACATATGGGCTGGACATAGCCCAGTGGTAAAGCGATCACTAAAGCACATTTGGTTTAGAATCAGTCACTGTCATTGGGCCCATTCGGCTATTTCTAGTTCCAGCCAGTGCACCATGACTGTAGGCTGTAGTATGTGCTATCCTGTTTGTAGGATGATACATATAAAAGATCCCTTGCAGCTAAGCGAAAAGAGTAGCCTATGATGTGGCAACAACGGGTTTTCTCTCTCAATATGTGTGTGGTCCTTAACCATATGTCCGACAACATATAACTGTAAATAAAATGTGTTGAGTGCGTCCACCACCCCACCTCCACCCCCCAATCATCAAACGGTTGGATTTTTTACAGTTCATAAATGGCAGAAGGAAAACAATTGAAAAGGGATAGTTATATAACATAAAATAATATTTTTAAAAGCTTGTTTTTATATTCAAATACTAATATCTAATATAATTGAGTAATTTTGTACATTTGTTTAAAATTTCAGAAATTATTTTCACAAGTTGGTTGATGGGAAGGTAATGGTGGCCTTCATCAAGTCAAGGTGAGATAACTCTGTCCTCTCTAGTACCTACCACAAACTAATTTAGTTGAGCTTGTCAAGGGTGAAAGTTAAACAAATAAGACACATTTCATGAAAATAATTTTGTTATAAATATTGTTCTTTAATCCAAAACCCCCATATAATTGAGTAAACTCATGGTTGATATTTAAACCCATTATCAAAATAATTAAATTTAAATGAGGGTACGACAGTGTGACACACGGTAATAGATGGTTCAGTGTATTCGGTAGTGGCATATACATTCAGGGCCCTACTAATTCTGTTGCCAGGAACGGTGATGCCAATTGCTCAAATACAGGGCATTATCCTGGGCCGATATCAAAAGAATATAACAGTGACATCTAATCCATTGTTAATCGATGAATAAAAAAGGTACCATCTTGTATCGGCAGCTGTGATGCCTTATCCAGACCGCTACACGTAATAGGCCAAGCAGAGTGTGTTGTTTTCTTGATTGCCAATAACCACATGTCAGTGACGTGTTAAATTAGAAAACAATAGGTAAATAAAACCAACACTGAAATTCAAAGCATGACTGGGGTTTACTTGATTGAGATTAATCTGTCATCGCGATTGGTGATTTCCAAGTTTTAGCCTAAAACATATGTGCAAGATTAACTACCACGTGACGTGCCCAACCAATCAAAGCACCATGTCATTAGACTTATTTCCTGTGCCAGAAACTTGAAAGGGATAAGTAAACAATGCATGCTGTAACTGTGGCAATGTAGAGATAGCATGTTACTACAGTTTGCAGACCTAGTTCAAGTAGATTATTATTATATACTGATTTCGATGTTGATATTATTCGATGACATTTATTAATTGAAATTTCAGCCGAGGGAAAAAGAAAAACAAACATCTGATCCAGTGATAATGAGTGGTGGCATTTCTCACTAGCCCGAACTTAAAAACCACTAGCCATGGGTGTTGGGCTAGTGGATTTGTCAAACTCTGCCACAGAATGTACAATTTCCTTGTCCGAACAGGTTTTTTCAATTGTCAGGACAAACTGACAAGTGCTTATTTCAAATGCTGGGTACTTACCGTCTTGCAAAAGATCCCTCGCTGCTAATGGAATACTTTAGCAGGCTTCCCCAGAAGACTACCAGTATGTAAGAGAAAAATGTTTGGTCCAGTCTTGACTTCCAATAGCCAATGTATATTTTTGTGCTGGGGTGTTGTTAAACATTCATTCATTCATTCTTTTTTATTTTCTTTCAGATCATGGAGTGGTTGTCTGCATGTTGATCTGTACGACACAGAAAGCACAGAAGATCTCAATATCGCACATGCCCTTGTTGCTGGAGGTCACGCGGCCAAGATCGGCTCAAAGAAAGTGAACATGTTTCATCAATCAAGGAAAACTTCAACAAAAAGGAAAATGTTATTGATGCCTGGGTGAAACGACATGTTAAAAACATAGGGCAGATTTTACAAAGCCTGAAGGGCTTCTATAATATTTATAAAATCCACTAGCCAAGGGACCAGTGATTTAACATTTTACTAGCCATGCTTAAAAATTCACTAGCCCTACATTACTTTTTAAGTTAATATTAGCAATAATTGAATATGTCCCCTAAAGAGGGAGATAGAGTTTAAAAACATTAATATTGGGGGGCGAGGAAAGGATATCCATATTTACAAAATAATCTTAATTGGCAAAAAAAAATCACTAGCCATTGGGCATGGCAGTAGTATTTATTTACTAGCCCAGTAGTGAATATCACTAGCCATGGGAGTGAGGCTACCATAATCTAGAAGCCCTGGCCTGTTTTTCTCAAATGCAAGTGTTTAAGCTATTTAAGTGTAACTAGTAACACGTGTGTAAGAAATAAACAGGCTTTGCAAATTCGGGCCTTAAAATGTAGCCAGTCCAGTGCCTCATGATTTAGACTTTTCCAAGGTATTGTATTTATGAATACATATGCTTAAAATTAATGTCATAAATTAATAAAGATCTTTTCTTTCTTGTGTTATTCTGTCTTATAAAAGAAATATTGATTATTTTTGTTGATTAAAGCAGCAAACTTATTTCTAAAGGTTTTAAAATATATTTGTAAACATCTTTATTTGCAGCATAATTAACAATCAAATTTTTGTTGGGACAAGATTGTTTGCACCACTGAAACTTGTATATTGTGTTTAATATATACAAGTCAATTTGCAGGTAGCCAAATACCTGCTATCACCATTATAAATGTGGTTTTAAATACATTTTAATCTTCTGACCCTATATTTTTACAGGGAGGGACATAGCCCAGTGGTAAAACATTCACTCGATGGCCCATTGGGCTATTTCTCGTTCCATCCAGTGCATCACGACTGGTATATCAAAGTCTGTGGTATGTACTACATGTCTGAGATGGTGCATATAAAAGATCCCATGCTGCTAATCAAAAACAGTAGCTCATGAAGTGGCAACAACGGGTTTCCTCTCATTATCTGTATGGTCCTTCACCATAATTGTGATGCCATATAACCATAAATAAAATGTGTTGAGTGCATTGTTTAAATAAAACATTTCCTTCTTTCTTTCTTTATTCTGACAGCATCATAACAGAATAATCTGTTTTATTGTCTGATGCTCATTTTGTTTTTAAAACAAAAATCATGAGTAAATTTTGTTTTGTTTATAGTATATATAATTTTGGGGAGTTTAAACAAATTATTATTACCTGCTTGATCCCAGGATTACTTCTGTACCATAATCGGAATTACTGGCCCCAAGATTAATATTGAGATTCAATAGCCCAAACTTATTAAGCCTGTTTTTCTGAAATGCAGGTGTTTAAGCATTGTAAATGCATGTGGTTACACACATGTAAGACATAGACAGGCTTTGTAAATGCATGTAGTTACATGCGTGTAAGACATAGACAGGCTTTGTAAATTTGTAGTTACACGCGTGTAAGACATAAACAGGCTTTATAAATTTATGTAGTTACATGCGTGTAAGACATAAACAGGCTTTGTAAATGTGTGTAGTTACACCCGTGTAAGACATAAACAGGCTTTATAAATGTATGTAGTTACACCCGTGTAAGACATAAACAGGCTTTGTAAATGTATGTAGTTACATGCGTGTAAGACATAAACAGGCTTTGTAAATGTGTGTAGTTACACCCGTGTAAGACATAAACAGGCTTTGTAAATGTGTGTAGTTACACCCGTGTAATACATAAACAGGCTTTGTAAATGTATGTAGTTACATGCGTGTAAGACATAAACAGGCTTTGTAAATGTGTGTAGTTACACCCGTGTAATACATAAACAGGCTTTGTAAATTTATGTACTTACACCCGTGTAATACATAAACAGGCTTTGTAAATGTGTGTAGTTACACCCGTGTAAGACATAAACAGGCTTTGTAAATGTATGCAGTTACACGCGTGTAAGACATAAACAGGCTTTGTAAATGTATGCAGTTACACGCGTGTAAGACATAAACAGGCTTTGTAAATTTATGCAGTTACACGCATGTAAGATATAAACAGGCTTTGTAAATTTATGCAGTTACAGGTGTGTAATACATAAACAGGCTTTGTAAATGTATGCAGTTACAGGCGTGTAAGACATAAACAGTCTTTGTAACTTTGTTCCATTATCTTTTTGTTTTTGTGTCAAATCTTGTTTTATTACATTAAAATGTCTATTTGATTGATTCCCAGACTCCTATATTGGTGCATTGATATCAGCATCATACTTAAACTGAATTAATGTAGTGTATATCATAAACACTCCAATATTAAATTGCAAATCATTTTACTTTATTCTCTTTAGATCTGCCCATTGGGCGATTTCTCGTTCAGTCTTGTTTGCCATGACTGGTATGTGTTATCCTGTCTGTGATATGGTGCAATAAAAGATCCCTTACTACTAAGACTATATATAAGAATTACAAAAGTTTTGACATCCAATAGCTGATGATTAATAAATCAATGCACTCTAGTGGTGTCGTTAAACAAAACTATTTACTGTAAAAACAACAATTTCCATTTCATTGATTCCGAGACATTGAATATCAACATCATACTTAGATTGAATTCATATAATATATACATGTATACCTTTTGTGCAACACTCAGAAATTAAATTGCAAATTATTGTACTTTATTCTCTCTAGATCTGGTTAGGGTTAGAGTTGAAAAAGAATAAAATTATCTGTGTACCTGTTTAGAATGCAAAAAACAAACAAAACAACCAAATTCAGTATCATAATATCAAATGTAGTGAATCATATTTTCTTGGAGTTTTGTTTGATGTGTAGGCATTTACAGTGAATCCTTTTGAAACTAAAAATTGTGGATAAAATATAAATTACGAGTCTTATCTTCCTCTCATTCTCTAAAACCGGGACCTAATTGAATACATTCTCGCAACTTTGCTATGTCGCAGTGCAGTGCTAAAATATTTGCAAAGAGCAGGCTTTGTTATCTATTAGAGCTTCAGACAGCTTTGTGAATTAGGCCCCAGAACCCATTCCATGAAGCGTTCTTGGCCCTAAGATTACCTTTAGTGCATAGCTACCCTATGTGTTTAAATTGATCTTAGGGCTAAGATTGGTTCGTGGAATGGGGCTCTGGTTTATTATATGCTAATTGATAGGAATAATGGCTATGATAGTAAATTTTGTGCTGAGATGTCATTAAACAAAAAATCCGTAGAATCCATACGGTATTACAAAATGGCTAGCATTGTTCTAACTGGCTAGCAAACATTTGACGATATGCCTTAATGACGACAACTCGTGAGTGAATTAAAAGTGCAGTTATGCAGTTAGAACTTGACTGTATACGGTTGAAACCAGACAATGCAGCTTTAATTACCAGTATTTCTGTTGTTAGGGGCAGGATGTAGTTCAGTGGTAAAACACTCGCTTGATATGTGGTCAGTCTAGGCTGAATCCCCATCGGTTGACCCATTGGGCTCTTTGTCATTCCCGCCGGTGTGCCATGACTGGTATATCAAAGGCCATGGTATGTGCTATCCTGTCTGTGCACATAAAAGATCCCCTGCTGCTAATGGAAGAATGTAGTGGGATTCCTCTCTAAGACTATTTGTCAAAATTACCAAATGTTTGACATTCAATAGCCAATGATTAATAATCAGTTGTTCTAGTGGTGTTGTTAAACAAAACAAAGTTTAAGGTTTTTTCTGTTGTTCATGCAGATTTATGAGACATTTATAAAAAGAATCTCAATTTTCTCTATTTTTGCATTTATCGTAATTTGACTCCCAGTACCCAATGTTATTTCCATGCTGGGATGTTGTTAAACATTTTCCTTTTTGTTTTGCCTTGATGTAGACAATAAGTGAGATTATTGGTATTTTCCAGGATGGCATCAACTTTACAGATACCTTACATGTAACTCCAGCATTAAATCTTTGTATTCAGCTCCATTTTTCACAAACTATGAGTTCTAGACCAATGAAACTTGGTTTTTAGTTACATCTCTGAATGTCCATCACAATACAGGTGTCAGAATTTTTAATGTAATAATTTTTAGTTTTATTTAAAATACTTTAGTGTTTATCTCCAATTAATGTTTTTTGCCATATTTTTCCTACTTTTTGGTGCATTTTTTCTGGTTTAGTCAAACCTCTATTGAGTGTGTATTAATGATGTGTCCTCATACGACAGGTGGCTTTTTTGTACAGTTCATTGTGTATGAGATTAATGATTTTCACAGTGTAGTAAGATGGTGTATACGACAACTGTTTAATAGATGTGGTCATTTGTTACTATTTGCCTACCTGGTACCGGGTAGTTTAATTTGTGAACCAAAAACTATTTGCTAATTCTTTTTAATTTAAATTGAAATATTTAATTATAAATGGATCCTTTGAAAATAGTACCTTAAAGGCATACTGTCACAGATTTAAGGACCTTATTTCTCTAAAAATGGATAATGACTAAAAATTACATTAATTGTTGGAAACCAAATCTAGCTATTGCATCACCTTAACTGAACCATGATGGAGAGAAACCCATGTGAACCTTCTCAGCAATTTTAGTTTTTGAATTATGGACCATTGCCATAATTCAATTATTTTTACAAAATATCATTAATAAAATGGAGTATGGTGGTTATGAAGATGGTTGAATAAAGTACATTTAGGGTCAAATCAAATTATGTTTGTTGAGGTAATAGTTTGTTAGACCATTAAATAGGTCAGTGGTCTGTGACAGTATGTCTTTAAATAGGTCAGTGGTCTGTGACAGTATGTCTTTAAATAGGTCAGTGGTCTGCGACAGTATGTCTTTAAAGTGTAACAAAGGCACTACACATGTATACTTGAAAGCACTACAGTGGCTGTTATTGAGCATAATTCAAGTGTTAGGTAAAGTAAAATGAACTATTTGTTGGCATGATTTTCATAATAAAATCCAGAGATATAAAAAGGTAATTAAAAGATATGAAAATTACAAAGTGTTTTTTTATAAATATTTTCACAATGAGCATTTCAACAAGAATGCATATATTAATGTGCATGCCATGGTTCTTTAACAAATTGAACCATAAAGCACAAACAATTCCTGTTAAAACAGTCTGGTTCCATATGTAAATTGAGTGGACAGCACTTGTTACACTAGCATAGCAGATTCAAATTTTATATTCAAACCCTGACTTGTACAGCAGATTTAGATTTTATATTCAAACCCAGACTTGTACAGCAGATTCAGATTTTATGTTCAAACTGTGACTTGTATAGCAGATTCAGATTTTATATTCAAACCCTGACTTGTATAGCAGATTCAGATTTTATATTCATATCTGAAGGATACATCGTTTTATAACTGATCAAACGTTTTATAACTGATCAAACGCTCAGATTTAACCATATATGACCAAATATGAATTTTAATAGTTTAAGCAAAAAACTGATCTTGCAGGTAAATCAAAAATACTCTACTGTGTTGCAATGGGACCAAGTACCTTTATAATACAAATATGCAGGTTGTGAAGCATATTTTAAATTGGGTGTCATAAAACATTGATTCATTATCATCATTTATATTATGTATGTATCATTTCAAAATATGATTTGACAGAGAACTTGGTGTTTTTATTTGAGAATGTTTATTATTATTATTTTATTATTATTGTCTTCTTTTTGTTCCTTTTATTTTTGTTTTTCTTTCATTTTACTTTTATCAAATGGAAGTGAACAAGCATTTGAACAGGTATGATACTATTTTATTTGTACATTTGTTCATTTAAAGTTTTATATTGTATGTTATTGTGAAAATAAAAAGTTTATATAAACGTAATTAGTATGTGATTTGTTATTCCCCGAGAGAAAGGTCCATGAGGTATATTGAAGGTTCTGTAGGCAGTATTTTCAAAGACTTGCTTTAGTGTAAGCTGATTGTGAGTTGGACGGTATTGAAGCTGTATTTATCGAAGTTTTAACATATTAAACATACAAATTAATTAATAATCATCTTTGCATACAGGTAATTGACTCAAGAATATCAAAAATGTAATTTGGTAATAGTGCCATAAACCACCACCCCCATCCCACGTCTTGAGGAAGATGGTTGCTGTACACCCCACGAATCTTGTAGGTGGGTCAACGATTACCTCTGGCCCTCTGTAGATGGCCTGCCCCGACGTCATCTTCATTTGTAGATGTCTCCGAAATCTTATTATCTTTTTCTCAAAAACAGTTGAGACCGTCATTGGGTGGGTGGCGGAATCCACTGCTGAAGACAGCCGTTGCGGGCGGACAGGTCTGTTCACAATTACCGATTTCAATCAAATCGAATTTGACGGATGTAACGTGTATGGATGCAAACAAAAAATAAATCTGATCGCTGTCTTACGGTAAGACCGTTTTAAAAAAGCAAAGAGTATGTTTAATTTCTTGGGGGAACAAACAGAAGTCTTGCTAGGGCTGAACACTTGAGATAATCCCTTTAAAACAGACCTACATATTTTGTTCGTCTATATATTACGACACACCGTTCCACCCCCTCCAGCTTCAGAGTAGGTGATTCACCGTGAATGTAGTATTTAGTCCATCGTTATATTTGTTTTATTAGCTTCTCGGAGAAGAAAATCTTGATAAAGGCAGCCAACAGACCCAGGACAGAAAAAGATGATTACCACCTCAGTCGCTTGGAACAAGTAACTGTGTTGAGACTCCGGACAGGCCACAACCGACTGAATGCTCACATGTTCAGAATGTTCAAACTTGCAGCAACACCAACCTGCAGTTGTGGCCTGGAAGACCAAACAGCAGAACACATCTTACAGACGTGTCCAACTCATCAAGACCTGAGACAAGCTGAGTGGCCAATCGAGACTGCCCTACACACCAAACTCTATGGAAAGAGAGGCGAACTGGAAAAACAGCTCATTTTATCCTACAGACTGGACTATTGGTCTAAATTGTGAAAGAGAAAAGAATATTTTTTATTTTTATTTTTTTTATTTAAATATAAGAATGAAAACAATAGGGCCTACATCAGCTATTTGGTGTCTAATTATGGTCAATGCAAAAATGACATATATAAGAAAAAGATTGAACACAGACCAATTATACATGCACACACCAATTCGTTTTATTTGCAGCATATTAAGAAAATGTACACACTACAGTAGCTAATGTATAACAATAGTATTCGGTAAAAATATACATTCTATTTTTGTTCAGTGTTATTTGCAATAATGTACAGAGTAATACTTCAAAGGAATATAAAAAAAATTATGTGTTTATAATAAAATATTTAAAATTTAAAAACAAAGAAGTAAAGTGTAACCGAAACACTACATACACACACTTTCACACCATCCATCATGGTTAGAATGTTTACTTTTGTTTTAGTAACATACAACCCTGGGGCGGATCTAGAGGGGGTCCAAGGTTTCCAGACCCCCCTCCCCTCGTCAAATTTGAGAAGTGCCCCTTTTATTTAGGATTTTTTGGTTTTTTACAAATGTATTTAGTTTTTTTGCACTATTATGTTATGGTCCATGTGAACCGTGTGTAATTTTTCAATAGTGCCTTTTCATAATGTTATGGTGCCCTTTTCGTCTTGGACACCCCCCCCCCCCTCCCATCAGAAAAACTGGATCCGCCCCAGAAAACCAAACCTGTGTTGAACAGGCAGCTACATAATATCGGTTCAGATGGATGTATTTACATTAATTACTGAAATGGTTTACAGACGGTAGCTATAACAGACTTAAGAAGATAATAAGTCGACTAGAAGAGGGACTCGGAGCCATAGCTGATGTTTCCGTGGGAAAATGCATCTAAAAGATCCCTTGCTACTAACGGAAAAATGA
>JAECMU010120466.1:0-19787 GCA_016106625.1 Dracogyra subfuscus
ATCAGTTCTAAATTATTTTTCACTGCATGGTTACGATAGTAGATGTTAGCATTGTTGCATTGACTGAGATCGCGATTACCGTGTTTGTAATAATTAAAGGGAAAACAAATACAATGAACAAGAAAAGTACAAGTCTATTTGTTGACAGTATTATTGAAATCAATACAATGTACAACTGGACAAAAGATGACTTCGGCTTATACACGAGGCCGATGATTTTGTACTAGATATTTAGGGTCAAACTAAGGGGTCGGCTTATCCACGGAGTCGGCTAATACACGGCAATATACGGTATACTCTTGTTACTTCACAAACATACAAACCTACCTGATACCAGTATTGATTATATAGCTAACTGGTCCTTTCATTGTCTTGCTGCGACATGTGATTTTAACATTGTGTGTGTATATTAGAGCTGTAACGATTCCCTCACCGAATATGCCCTGTTCGTGAATCGTATTCGTTATTTGCTACCCAAAGAATCAAATATATTCAAATATTTATTTCAATTGTAAACATTAAAAGTTTTAAATAATTTTAAAGAGTCATAAAGCAATGAGCCCACAAACAGGTATCGACCTTAGATAGATCGTGCATAAGGCAAGCGATGTACCACAGAGCTACGTCCCGCTGCCGGTTTTGGTGTACAAGATGCAGGGCTCGAAATGCAGTGTTAGTACATGTACCGGCGCATGCTTATTTTTGCATGTGCATGTAACTTAAAACTGGGTGCACGCGGTGCATGCTAATATTTTTCAAGTACTGTGTATTGTGTATACTAGTATCAAGAATAAGTAATAAACACAGTTGTATAACGTTCCGGTACTGTTAATAAATAAATATAGGTATTGCCGAATAATTCCGAATAGCTTCGTATATAAAAAAAATAAAATACGAAGTTGCGCAGTCATTAATTAATTTACCTTATTTTTGGTGCATGCAGAATTTTTTTTTCATTTCTAGCCCTGAGATGACTGTAACACATGTATATTTAGCAATTGCAGATTTCCAACATATATTTGATGTGCACCAGGGTTATGCAGTTAAGCAGATTTGACTCGGTGTATATGAATACATACACACACATATATATATATATATATATATATTAATATTACTTGATGCCACCATCATTCCTCATGCTCAGAGTGCTGTAGTTACAATGGGCCCCTGCACCATTCCAGTCTCCCTCCATGGGTTTTGGATCGAGAGTGACAACCACACCAAACTCCTCGGACACACGATGCATGATGTATCTAGCCATCCACAAGTGGTCTCCCATATCAATGCCTTCACACGGACCTATTTGGAACTCCCACTACAAGTAAATAGTTAACACCATTACTAATTGGAACTCACACTATAAATAAACAAATTACTACATGGAATTCCCACTACAAGTAAACAACACAATAACACAATTACTACATGAAAAATTCTACAAGTAAACAAAACAATAGAGAGGTTGAGCAGTCGAATGTGTATGTCTATTTGAACTTCCTGCAATGACGTTACAGAAATGTGTACTCTACGGAGAAACCTTGTGCATTGCACAAAAGGCAGGACTTGTGGAACTGATTACATGCAAGCAATTTACTCATATGTTATAAATGCATATTTATACAATGTTGCTGGATATATATGTCTGTATATCTCTCAATGACATCAAGATGATAAAAATGATATGGACGGTTATAAAATACTTCATAAATTCATAATGTGATCATAAAAAGCTTAAAATTGGGGAGTATAACATCTCATTTTTTTTCCCTTCAAGGGTAACGTTTAGCACAATTTTACAAAAAACATTTGATCAATTTTTCTTTGTATATTGCAGATGCGGATCAAGGATCTTTTATGGAGGGTCCTCAACTATTGAGGAGGGTCCTCAACTATTTAGAACAAATAGGAAAACAATCATTTTGCGTTCATTTAAAATTAGACCAAAACATTTCGGAAGCAATAACCTGAAAATTCTAAATGAATAATAATAATTTGTTGCAAATTGTTGTTTCATAACAAATAAATGTAAATAAATATAAATGTAAACAAATTTAAAGCATTGTAATTTTCTAACAATTAACACATCTGCACTTAATTTTGACATGAATACAAAAATATATTTCAAAAAGTAATATATTGATTTGATTTTTTAAAAATTTGGTATAACATGACAACTTGTAGAAAATGACAGGTATGATTCAGTCCAAAGGAAGATATGATTATGAAAGAAGTCTTAGCCGAACATCCATTTGGTGACAAAACAAAATGGACAACAGTACACATGTATATGTATCATGCCTTACAGACAGCGACTTCATCATTGATGGAAGAAGAGTTCAAGAGAGAATGCAACTGTTGATGACCACTTTAAGGAGGATGATAAAGGAGCTTTAAAGAGGTTTATGTTGTAGGTCTTCAAAGACCTCACACCTCAATACCAATTTTTACAAAAATCATTGTCCAAAATTTAAAAACAAACAACATAAATTGCTCGTTTGATATAATAGGCAGTTACATGCATAATGTTACCACAAAATGGATTTAATCCCCAGTGTTATTTACATAATCAGTGTTTTCGCCAGGAAAAAAATGGCGCTATGGAATTGAATGCAACCACAGTCAACAACAGGGGGTATGGGGGACATCCCTCAGAAAGAAAATGGGTTAAGTTTAGATGAGTAATTAATTTTGTCAAAAAGTTAACTTAAAAGAAATAAAATTTTGGGTATTGCACCATACTCGTTTTACCCTCTGGCAGAAAGCCTGGTAATCTACTAGTATCTTGTTTGAAACAATATATTTCTTTCTCAAACTGACATTTTTGAGAGTTAATAACAAAATAATAATTAAACAAAATTATAAACAAAATAGGAATTAACTATTTAACCCGGAAACAATAATCTGAGGTAACCGGAAGTTGGTTCATGTGGTTTTTACCTAGGTAACCAATTGTTCGGTTATGTGAATTATATTTGCATTACTGGTACCTGTGGATTACCCAATCTGTTCCCTCAAAGTTACATTGAAATTATATTTTAAATACATAATGTTTAGTTCAGACAAAGTTAAAACAAAATACAAAAGAAAACATTTTATAAAACAGCTTCTTTTAATGCTTGCAAATTGAAAGAAGTGATTTGTAGACGTTTCTTTTGTTTTCATACGATCATAGCATTGTAGATTAATTATTATTATTATTATTATTATTATTATTATTATTATTCACCACTTGCCATCGGGATTGCCAAAGTGTAATTTTTAGTTGCCCAAATCTGAAAACCAATGTTCTCGGGCATCAGGCCACCATATTCTAGAACCTCTGCGCATCTTGCTTAAGTTAATTAACACTATTAACCCAGTACTGTAACAAACTAGATACATTTGAAGAAAAATTGCCAATTCCCTGGATCCTCTGAAGAATAATGCAAAACACTCTGTCACTCACTGGTGCATGATTAGACTAATATTTCTTATATATATAAATAACAAATAAAGGCTACCATTTGTCACTGAAAATATATAAAATTTAGTATACAACAGATTAAAAAATGCCCACCAAAAATCCAAACAACAAATGTCCAGTTCCTACTAACTATAAAACAGGCTACTCATTAGATTAATAAAAATAAATCTTATAATAACAAAAAAAAGAAAGACCACAATTTGACACCGATATATTTTGTGGTGGCTATGCTACTTTCACTTTATGAATGGTACTTCTATACTACAGTGACTTTCCAAATGTTTGTTATTTAAAGCTCATCATGCGATGTTATTATTTTTCAGCTTTTGCGACATTTGTGGACATTAAAAACGTTTTCAACTTTTGTAAAATTATAGTTAATTCAATATTATATCTACATATATTCGTTTAGAGATAAAAGAGCAGCAAATAATTTAGGTGCCTTAGCAGTCTGTGCACATTTCTTTAAAATGTTTGGCTCGTCTATTCTGAGCCTTTGGTAGCAATTTATATAAAAATCAGTCTAAAAAATGGGTCAGAATACTAGTAGTATATTGCTTGCATGAATAAACTTCCTGTAATAGTGAAGTTTGCAAGGTTTAATTTCTGAATGTCTACAGGTCACGACATAATCAATTTGCATTAGTGTAAATTTAATTTTGCGTAACCGACATGCGAACAGAACGGTGGTTTGCTTGAAATATTGTGCCCTGTTTAATTCTTGTATGGGTGGTGATCTTTGGACATTAGAAAAAAAATCTGGTTCCATTTTAAATAAACAGAAATACAGTCAAAGCCACGTTTGACTATGCAAGAATTAAGGTGGCTACTTACAATAGGTCAATATATGTACATTAGATAATTTGCAAGAAATGTAAGGTGGACACTTAAGACAGGTGGCTGCTTAATAGAGTGGTCCATTTGTTAACAGGTTTGACTGTACAAATATTCTAGGAAAATAATTGTATTATTGTTAAGATTTGTTAGAGTACTCAGATTCGAAAATGTTTATTTAACATGCATTTTAATTTTCGGTTCAAGGTCTGGTATGGATGAAAAAACAATGATAAAGAAAAGTTACTTCAGGAGATTACAGATCGGATTGAAAATGAGACTCGGAAAGAAAAAAGACCACCAGGAAGACTTAAAGGGAAAAGAAATTCGTAAGAGGGCACTTGAAACTCTTACACCAGCAATTGGTAAGGACATTACACTGTTTGTTTGTTGTTTGTTTAACGACACCCTCAACACATTATAATTATGGTTATATAAACGACACACTCAACACATTATAATTATGGTTATATAAACGACACACTCAACACATTATAATTATGGTTATATCGGCATCGGACATATGGTTGTCGAGAAAAAACCCAGTGGTTAGCTGACAGGGATCGATCCTAGAGGACATTACACTGAACCATAATATAGAATTACAGTTAAAATGTATAATTAGTAATAATGTACCAGATTCATTCAACCTAAACACTGAATAAAGTTCAACAATCAAGGTTTAACAATCATACAGCATACTTACTAAATAAAACAATTCATATAGGATGCATTAACTAATGATAACAATGCAGCAGACCACAAACAATGGCCCAGCACCTTTGTACTTAAGGAGCCAGCCAAAAGAACACTGGCTCTATGTACACAACTGCAAACACACAGATTGCTAAAGAATACCAACCTCGCACCCACCCACCCAAATACTTGCTGCTGGTATACTTGTGATGAGGATGGATGATCACTGGATGGATACAAACAGGATGTAGGAGGAGGATATAGACAGAAAAGAGAACAGAAGGTTAACAGCAAGAACCTGCCGGACTTACCTCCCATATGGGTTGTCATGCCATGATCTGAATAGATCAGATTCTTCTAATGGCCTTTATGGTCAACCTAGGGAGACCTCAGCACCAACTAGTCCCAGTAACAAGCTACTCTCGGTACACTAAGTTCAAAACATATACAGTGGGTTCCGCGTAATTGCATAGTCTCTGTGCAAATAGACTATTAGTCAATTACCCGATCTAGTCATTTACCCGAAAGGCTGTAACTGGTTTCCTCAGTTGATATTGCACATTACAGCAATCTCGTAAAATAGCCCGGTCATGCATGTATGCACTGGCTACACCACTTCATTTCGTTTAATACTAAACTGGTATCCGTTGCACCAGAACGAAGTAGTGTAAACAGTGTGCTTAAACGTTACACTTTATTTTCTTTGCATATTACACTTTTCTTAAACGTTGCACTTTTTTGGGCACATTACGGCAATCTCATAAAATAGCCCGGTCATGTATACATACATGTATGTAGGTACACTGGCTACATCACTTTGTTCCGTTTCGTACTAAACTGGTATCCGTTGCACCGGAACAATTTTTTTTTTTTTTTTTATTGGTTTGTTTAACGACGCACTTAACACATTGTAATTACGGTTATATCGGCGTCGGACATATGGTTATGTCGCGAAAAAAACCCAGTGGTCAGCTGACGGGGATCGATCCTAGACCGACCGCGCATCAGGCGGGCACTCTACCACTGGGCTATGCTGCCCGCTCACCGGAACAAAGTAGTGTAAACAGTGTACGTTTGACCGGGCTATTTTGCAAGATTACGCTCTGCTTAAAAGGTATATTGTCACGGATCAGTGACATATTTAACAAGATTTGCCCCTAAATAAAAGAATATGTTACCTGCATGTATGACTGTTTTTAGTTTCTCCTTCATACATTTGTTACGATAAACGATGGATTGGGAGTAAATTCTCACCAGTAATATTCAAACATAGAAGACCCAACTAAACCATAAATATACTTTCCCATCTTGGTGATATAAAATTGAGTCGCCAAAATAGACAACTATTACACGAGAACTTTTCTGTTTCACAGAAATGAAGACCCATTAATAATTTTTCTATAAGCTATAAAGAGGCCCTTGAGTTGTTTTCCTAATTAGGCCCTAATCAGTTGATTGCTCATTATTACCCGTAGTCATTTTCAAAGAATCAACTATTTTTCTTTTGTCACTTTATTTAATTTAAAGTATACTTGTAATACAAAGTTACCAGCCTAGCTCTTTGATCGTCGACAGCTCAGTCGCTAAATAAACCTCTCCTCTAGTAATCTTTTTATGATTTTAGCAACCGGCGGTAAACATTAATTGATCTCACATTCACAGCTACTCACAACAAACTTCAAGACAATTATTTTATTTGCCGATAATCCCTTTATTATGTATCTATTAGCTAAAATAAACAACAATAAATACAGTGAATGGACTAAACAATTAACCAGCATGTACCACTCAAGTTTTATCGACTACTACAGTCTGTGTACAGACTTGCAATATCCGGCGGTGTCACGTGACACAACCAAAATGGACGACTTCACAGGTGTCTAATGAATTAGCGGTTCTTGATTACAGCGCTTACGTAATTTATTTTAAACTACAACTTGTTTTGACATGAAATAAAGGCATGCTTAATTTATTTTATTGAATTATACTCATTTTAAATTGCTTTTCTGCTATTTTGGGTTTGCAATTACACAGATTTTGATCAGAGAATCTATTCAATAAAACGGTACGTCTTGCATACAAACTATAGGAAATGGTTTGGTGTTTCAACAAATATTGCAATTAGGTAATATAGTCAATTACCCGACATGCGATTAGGTGGAACCCACTGTATAGCTCTTTTTTCCATTTGGCGGATGTTAATAATGTGCCCAATTTCCTGCATTCAAATTACGCACCTTTTTTCCTTTTGCATTAATCCCACAGGACATTTCAAAATCCATAACACGAAAACCAACCCCCCACCGGTTACTAATTCCAGTTGGGCTGCTGGTGATCCCTTCTCCCACCAACCCCAATCATTTCCTGTCCTAGAGGTGTGCGCTACAAAAGCTTGTTCTGAATGTGCACATCTTATCGAAAGTGTTGGTATTTTAATTGACAATCTATTACACACAACTGAATTTGGGTAATCTGTATCATAATTGCTGCTCCTACAATAAAACTCCTGTGAAAAACACTGATGATAATGGACAATGGACTTGACCTATTCCTTATCTGCAAATATCTTACTTGTGCTGGCATGACTTCTGCATTGCAGCCACCGATGTTCACTCCTGCATACAGACAAGCTCTATAATGAGCCTCCACAATATCCCGTCCATATACCTTGTTAGCACCTACACCACAATAGTAAGGACCTACATAAAAGAAAAACAGATAAACCTTTACAGCACCTACATGTACACCACAGTAATATTTAATGGTGGTAGTAGTAAGCACCTACAGAAAGAAAAGATGCATATTAGATATAAGCCTTATCAGCACAGACACCACAGTAGTATTATATAGTTAGTGTATAGTAGTTACTGTAAGGACCTATATAAAGAAAAGATACACATTAGAGAAATCTTGTTAGCACGTACATCCAAGTGATTATAAATTTCATCATTTTATCCACATTTCATTGTAGTTACCGTACACTGCTGTGTATTAGCCGACTCCTTGTATAAGCCGACTCCTTAGTTTGACCCTAAATATCAGCAGGGGTTCTAGATAAAAAATTTAATTCACTTGCCATTGGGCCAGTGGATTTGAAAATTCACTGGCCATGATGAAAAATTCACTGGCCATGATGAAAAATTCACTTGCCCAATTTTAACTATATATATATATATATACATACAGTAAAGTACGTTTAGAACGAACACGCTTATAACAAACTACCGGTTAGAATGAACTGATTATAAAGTCCTGATTTTCTCCCCTATATATTAGTAATACATTTTAATGTATAGAACGAACTGTGTATAGCGAATTAACTGTTAAAATGAACCAATTTTGTGGTCCCAAATAGTTAATTCCAGTGTAAATAAGTGTTTACATAACAAACCGTGAATATCGGAAGCATTACGTATCAAACCGATCAGTGTAAAACGCTGCAAAGCCGTGGGATCGACCGCACAACCGCACTAAAACAACAGCCTAAATAACATTTGTTTGTCTGGACTTGGGAACAGGTATCAATTAAGGGATTAAGTCACTAATTATACCAGAACCGTTACGTGTCAAACCAATCAGTGAGCCGTGAGATCAACCGTACTCCAAAAACAGTCTGACACGTTCAACTCAATATATATATACAATGATATTAATCAGCGGTAATTAATGGGATTCTCTTTGTTTGTTATAAATCCGAGTCAGTTTTTCGTTCAGTATGCAATCATGACGGACATGAAAACATCACGCAAAAGAAAAGCCGTTTTCATCTTGACGGCAATCAACACAGCCCATCGTGCTAGGCGTCACGTGACCTCATCGTGTATCGTGAACTGTTTTGCAAAGGGTGGGTTCAAAAGTGCTGCGTGTTCTGAGAGTTCTGACGATGAAGACGACAACACCCCGTTAGCAAATCTACAGACAGTGTGGAATGAACTCATGAGAGCCATGCCCTTGCCAGATGGTGTCACTCTGGAAGATTATCTCACTGCAGACGAGCAAGTTGTAATCACCGAACAGCTGACAGATGACGACATGTGATCTTTCAGTAATGTTTTGTTGAATTTATTGATTGTAATAAATGATATATTTTTTATAAATGTCTTATAATCACCAAGGCATTTTTTTTTTTTTTTAACTATTATATTGAGTTCAAAATTCAAAATGGCCGACTTTCGGAATAAAAATTACCAACTTCTGCAAATGTGTACAACGAACTACTGTTATAACGAACCAATGAAGCTGGTCCCTTGCAGTTCGTTATAAGCGTACTTTACTGTATATATATTTATTTATTTATTTTAAATAATTAACTTTTTAATGTACCAGGTACATTTTGCATACTGAGATCATATATATGTAAATATTTGTCAACAACACATAGGCACACTTTGTTTTGTTTAGAAGAAAAAAAACCCACCTACAAAAAAGAAAGGAAACAAGAACCTTTGTTAACATAGTGTACATGTATTACAGTTTAAGGCTTACATCCTCACCTCCCCCACACACACCACTCCCATACAACATACAAAATTTGTAATTTTTCATTATAGGTACTTTCTTATTTTTACTTATTTCTTGATATTGTGTAATTATTTATTTTTATTATTATATATATATATATATATTTGTTTGCAGTTTATGTGATATTTTATAAATTAAATTAATTTAAACATTGACTATTTTGCAACATAAATGGTGACATGCAACCTTTAAAATGTAATAGATTGGTTACCGTTTTGCATTTTACGCTTGCACTGTACTACTATTAACATTAGAGTAACAAATCTTTGGGTACCAGTGTAAACATATTTATGGCGGCAAACAATAAACTTTCGTTTTTTCAGTGTTTACACTTTATAACTTGAATAAAGTTACATCGGTAGGTATATACTGATGTCATCAATGGGTCAAACATTACTGTTTGCCAACTATTTGTTAGTAAAATATTGCATGTGATTGCAAATCGAAAGAAAATAACTTGTACTTGGTAGCCATTTCTTTTGTTTTCGTATTTTCCAACTACAAGGGTATGTCGATTTAAAAAAAAAAAATTGACTACTTGCCATCGGGATCTCACAAAGTAACTTATTACTGGCCCGAATCAAAAAACCACTGGCCTCGGGCATCGGGCCACCGTATTCTAGAAGGCCTGTATCAGGTACAAAATCATCTGCCTCGTGTATTTATAGCCAAAATCATCGTTTGTCCAGATGTACATTGTATTGGATTTCAATAATACTGTCAACAAATAGACTTGTGCTTTTCGTATTCATTATATTTTCTTCCCCTTTAATTATTACAGACACAATAATCATAATAATAGAATTATGCTTGGAACATGTATGGGTACCTGTAAAAAAAAAAAAAAAAACTCAAATTTCGTGCAAATTAAACTATAGGTTATAGAACATCTGGTTATGCCGAAAATTAGCAATAAAAGGTACCATTTTCTGCAGTTAATACTTTGAGGTAGGTGTTGTAGTACCGATATTTATGGGTCATAGTTTGGTTGATATATTGCATATAGTGTTTTTTAAGCACAAAAATTAACATGGTCGGCTATGGGATTTTATTTGGTATATATATAGTCCAACCTGTAACAGTACATGATGAAACTATACAAAATATTTCAGCTCAATATCTCAAAGCCTTCTGCAAAAAACATTCGGAAAATATGTGGGACAGACAGATGGATGGACAGACAGAGATGAAACCTATAGTCCCCTCCGGTTGGACCAGTATGAGACTAAGAATATTTGATACGATGCAATTATTCATAATATAAAATCACAATTTGAGTTTACCTTGTGGTCCAGGAAAACCGTTTTTGGGCCATCCAAAAGGATGCCCATCAATATCAAGTAGTGTGTATTCTTGCTCGATTCCAAACCATGGATGTTGATCTTTGGCACGCTCCATGATCTGTGCACAAGTGTAACGCCTATTCGTCTCTGGTGAAAAAACAAAAACAAAATAAAAACAAGGTAAGACAACATCCAATAGGTAACACACACATACCTGACATGAACTAACCTAAGGACAACATACATAGGTAAGAAATCCAGTATACATGTAGGATAACTATACATATATATACACAATGTAGGTAAATATCAGGGTTGAAAATTAACATGGAAACCCTATGGTCGCCAGGGCCTGTTCAAGAATAACTGTACTGGTCCTTCTCAAATCCAACTAGCCCTCCGAATATCAATGAACAGCCAAAATCAAAACTATAGGGTTTTTTTTATTGTGCTCACCGTATATAGTCTGTTTGGGTTAAAGAAAACCAATGAATTGACATTTAACTTCACAATGAATAAAGTTAAACGTCTTATAAAAACATGTTATTAATTTTTAAACTCATATACCAACTCAAAAATAAATAAATAAATAAATGTTTCTTTACAAAGTATCATTACATTATACATATTGAATCTCATTTTTAATACAGTATAATGCAGTATAAAGAGACTAAAGGTAGAATGGCATGTACTCTAGTAAATGTCTGGGAGTGGCGATTCAGTGATACAATAACTGCCTTTGAACTTAGAGGCGAAACATATATGACATACATACTACATTAAAGAGATTCTGACAGATTCAGTTTACACATTACATTCTGTTTGCCTCTAGCATTGAGCAAGCATTAAGCAGGACTAAAATCTCATTTAGAGAATAGATAATATTTACAGGTAGGCTATAACATAAAACCTGGTTATTTTTAAAACCCTTATAATGTAACGAACAGATGAATGAGTCGGATGTATTCTATAGTTATCACTTCAGATGAACTTTAAGAATAATAAAATGGATGGTCTGTTTTGCTGGAAACATTGCAAACATGACCATATGTTTAAATGTTTAAATGTATACTGTTTTTTGTTGAATCACAGGCTCTATTGAATTGGGGCATTCAAGTTGTTTTAGCATTAACCACCCATTGTTTTAATTACTTTCCCATTTGGACAAGCAGAGGTACAGATAGCAAGTAGCAACAAAAATTGATGTACATTTGTATTGTTTTTTAATTTTAATTTCACAATTAAAGATACATTCTCTGGTTACCGTATTGTAAGAATGAACAAATATGAAATACAAACTCAAATGCACTTTTAAAAAACTTGTGTGTTCGCTATGAGTGGATATCATCAAAAATATATGCTCGATTCGTCGTCAGTGCCGCCATAGCTCGGCATTTGTGTTTGCCGATTTCAAATTGTAGGGTTCATCTCAAAAAATTAAAAGTCAAATCTTGCGCTGTACAAAGAACGTTTGGTTTGAGGATCCGGTTTGATCTTGACAACATATTATCGACAATTGTACCTTCCTATTTCAGAATTAATATTTTATAAAGTGTTAGTAGAACTTTCAAAGTATAGTTTGTATACTAATAACACATTAATCATGTATATATATTTAAAAAATATATATACTAAGTAGACAATGAACGTTTTCACTTCTTTATTTTATGTGTTAAAATTGACAAATTCAAATAAATATTCTTTCGTTTGGAAAGGGTAAAGTTAGTGGGGGTATGTGTTTAACGACATCAAAGTTAAAGCATACTGATTTAATAATCATCTGACCCCATACAACAATAAATAAAATATGTTGATTGCGTCATTAAAAACATATAGGAGGTCAAAACCCTTACTTGTCAAGCTTTAAAAAAATTGAAATATATTTTCTGGGGAAGCATGACCCCAGATAAACTTCGCTGAAATTTCTCAACACGCACCTTGGAAACCCACTACATTATTTTTTTAAAGTAAGGAATCGTTTATATATTGTACCATCCCACAGACAGGATATCTTGAAAAAAAAACCTTGAAAAGGATTTTACGTGCACGTTAAGAACAAGCTGTTGTAGCACACGCCTATCCTGGGCACAGGGACTGGCCTTATAATTGTCCAGATCTCTGTCCAGGACAGGAAAAAGTGTGGGGGGTTGAGGGTGGTAGAGAGAGGACGCCTGCACTGGCAGGTGCAAGGGAGCACCAGCAGTCCAAGAACTGGTGGTGAAAGTTGGGGCTATGGGGTTTTGGATATCCTGCAGGATTAAGCCAAGAGAGAAAAGGGTGTGCAATTTCATGGAAGGAAAAGTGAGGAGAGCTAGTAGGTTTTGATTCTTAGTGGTCCAAGAGTAGCTCTTTTTGATGACCAACTTGGTGTTGTAGGCTGTCTTCTTAGGGTTGCCTGATCCCTGATCATGGCATGACAACCCAGGGGAGACTCGTGCAATTTGTTGGAGGCTGGGGTGGTTTGAGGAGCTGGAAGGTGTTGTGGTAGCCATGGTGGTAGATGTTCTCTTCCATTTTGTTGTTGTCTCATTTTTATTTTTTTTGCCCAAAGATGTCCTGACACCAACAACAACAACAAGTAGTTGGGGGGGGGGGAGGGTTGGTTGGATGGACTGGTATTCTTTTGTCTCGTCCCTACCAAGTGCAGTGCAGATTTTGTAAGCAGAGTCTGTATTCTTTTGTCTGACCCCTTATTGGAGTATGTGCTAGGCCATTATTTGTGGGCAGATGCATCCTGAGAGATGGTGCATATATGGTTGTTCCTATTGTCCTAGGTCCCTATTCTATGAATCCACCAGCAATCAAGGCCACCTACCCCCCTCTCCTTGAATTGCATGTTGAATACAGGATATTACATACCATATGGTTTTTTATATACCTGCCGATGGGGATCGATCCTAGACTGACCGCGTATTAAAAAACCAAAACAAAACCCACCTTTTTTTGTTTTTGTTTTTTCTTCTGTTTTTTTTTGGTTTAACGACGCACTCAACACATTATAAATACGGTTATATCGGCGTCGGACATATGGTTATGTCGAGAAAAAACCCCAGTGGTTAGCTGACGGGGATTGATCGTAGACCGACCGTGCATCAGGCGGGCACTGTACCACTGGGCCATGCTGCCCGCTTAGGTTAAGTAATGAATAAAAATAACAGTATCTTGAAAAATATTACATAAATCAAACATAGTACCTTCTTCCTCTACCCCAAGAGCATTACGTAATTAGTAACACCCCCTTACATGTAACGCCCCCCTTACATGTAACACGTAAGCCAACAGCTGGCCACGGTCAAAATTTCAGGGCAAATCCACTGGAAAGACATTGTATATAAATTGTTTTGTAGATACGATATGACCCCTCAATCAAGACAGTTAAATTTGTTCAAAAATTGCAAAATCTCACATGATCTCTTGTTGGGGAATTTCATACTTTTACCTGGATAAGCCAGCGTACGTAGTGAAACCAGTTATGAGTGCATTGTCATACATTTATATGCAACAAACATAATGGAATTTTATGTTCTATATATGCTTAAATAATAAAAATATTCCAGGGAATGCCATATTAATGTGTTTTATACATGAACTTAAATTGGCCAATACTACACCATTTGTATGTACATTAAAACAACTGTAGCAATCAAACCCTAAACACATGGCAAAGTGTCATATATATGTATATGCCTGTTAATATTTACATAGAAATGTCAGTGAAACTGCAAAATTTCACATCAATAATTTTATGGATCGAAGCAGATAAGAGATGTGAAAATTAAAACCGTAATATATAAGGCAGACCAGTAATGAACTTCACATTAATACAGCATATAATTTCAGTGTTTTATTTAAAGTTGCACTCACTAGCTCCATCCAGCGAAAAATAAATTATAATTTTGGTTAATCTACAAACCTGTATCACACTTAGATCACGTTTTCATAAAATGGAGTGAAAAAGCAGGTTTTATATCGATAAATACCATGGGAATCCATTGGGTATGGCTGCTAATGGTACCTCCAAAAGCAAATGCCAATCGTTCACGAACCCTCACCCAACCGCTTACCACCCTTAGGTGCAACGCATTTGGTGGACTGAAAATGGAATGCAGTACAGCATTTTCATCCTAGCTTAGCAGAAAAAGTGTTGTTACCTGGTTGTCTCTCATAGTGTCAAGAACCCTAGGGATCTGAGGCGGCTTGAACCCTGAAAACGTGAACCGACGTTTACCAGAGGTTGAGTGTTCGGTACTGGTCACAACAAATCTTTGTCTAAAACAATCATAAAATGGGGACCGAAAAGTAAGTATCCCCGGACCGAATGTGTGCGAACAAACTTCTTACATTTTACGCCTGCAAACACACCGTAACAAAAGACTGTTCGCAAACAAATAGGCCAGATAACCAAGCAATATGTTTAGAGGCTTTTGACACAGCCTCCAAACAGCCTTTCGCCATCACAGGAAGGCTCTTGACTGCCTTATCCAAACCAAATAGGAACGTACCAAAATAATGATTAACCTGGAACATCAAATGACTGGCGATTGGCAATGACACATGCGGCGATTGGGAACGAACGGCTCGCACATTCATGGGAACGACCACTGGATGTTCGTGAAAATCCTCCCCCAACGTCTCATAGGAGTTGGCACAGAAAAAGCGCAGACCAGTTAAGATTTTCCCCATAGGTAGTGCTGTTGGGTACTCATCAACACCCACTCCCAGGATACGATCACTGCCAGTGATCAACGCATCAATATCACACTGAACTGTGCACCTCCTGAGCAAGTGGTAAACCTGACTCCTCATGAGGAGTGACCAAATTCAAGGAACGGTTCTCGAAGAAGACACCCTTGACTTTAACCTGAGGCATACCTGTCGGACTTGGTCCCTGACAAAAGTCAGAACCGCCGGATAATCGCACTCCTCCTCTATCTCCGAACCGTAGTGAGAGAGCTGGGTCAACGACAGACAGAATCCGGGCCAATCGAAGGCAAACTTGGGGCCACCTGGTCAGTGGACAAAGCAGTGGACCTATGCATAACTGAGTGCATGTGCTCGGTAACTGATGAAGTCGTCAAAACCGGTGCTGCGACGACTCCACCCTTCCCATGTTTGTAAAGGTGACCATGAAGATGATGGCACCGGCTGAGACAAAGCTGAAGAAGACACACTAACAGAAGAGGTTGCTGGCACTAATGAAGACAGCTCACTTACCACAGTAACCCGTGTGTGTGTGTGTGTGTGTGTGTGTGTGTGTGTGTGTGTGTGTGTGTGTGTGTGTGTGTGTGTCTCCTGAAGTATATGTACTCGTAACACGGCAAGGGAGAGAATTCTGCAGTGTGAAGGTATGACTCAGGTTGAATACCTTAATTGTTGTGCTAGCACAATAAGATGAATAAGACTATTGACAAATGACAAGTGCAACACAAAGTGACATACCGTGATTTAGCCACAACCCAGTAGACTAAGCCACATGCACTGTGTTGAAGATATTGAGTTTGAATACAGAATGTATCTTGTGTTCAGCACTCGCCTGGAGTTGGGGTATTTCAGTGATGGTGCTAATGGCCAGTTTGGGACTTCGTGATTTTTAGAACTACTGGGCAGTGATGAATCTTTACATTTAGTTTATTCAAGGACCGACACAAAGCCTCAGAACAGTCAGTTGGCTGGACTGGAACTTTTATTTGATGTAAAAAAACACAATTGTTTTAAAAACACAGTCACCGAGTCAGTTGGCATTTAAAATAATAAGTCAGTTGGCAAGATTCGAACATATTACTCAACCTGCATAGCATTTTGACAATCCACTGCATTATGGTATAAGAAATGGGTTCTCATAACTTGTTTTCATGGAACCTAAAACAGGTTCCGATGGGTTCCCATGATCTCAGGACACGGAACCCAAAAAGTGTTTCCCCATGAAATTTGAAATCCTCTGGCTTGCATGCTAACAATCTAAAAGCTGATGACGCTGTACAGGCACCCACTGGCGTGGCATCCGAAACAACACTACCCAGCTCTGACCGAGCCAACATTGTGAGACTTCGCTGTTTTGCCAAGTGGCTCGATCAATGAAGTAGTCCCGAAAGGTGCGTTTGTCTGAACAGTGCCACTGGATGCCATGACCAACCCTCCACCAGAAGTCTGGTATGACGAGCATTCTAGAGCTAATGACACCTCCACAGAAGGGCCAATAACCCTGCCCCCATCAGCGAGATGGGAGTCGGAACTGAGAGAGACAGTCATTCTTGTCGCGTTCTGGCATCGGGTTTCTTCGTGTAGCATCGATACTAGTTAACATGATGTAAGTTTAATGTCATAACTGGACTCGAGAATACCAGTACTCAAAACTAAGAAAAACATATTTCAGACACAGTAGCAAAGAAAGAAAGAAAGAAAGAAAGAAGTGTTTCATTTAACAACACACTCAAACACATTTTAATTACGGTTATCTGGTGTCAGACATATGGTTAAAGACCACACATTTTGAAAGGAAACCCGCTGTCGCCACTTCATGGGCTACTCTTTCCGATTAGCAGCAAGGGATCTTTTATTTGCACTTCCCACAGGCAGGATAGCACAAACCATGGCCTTTGTTGAACCAGTTATAGATCACTGGTTGGTGCAAGTGTTTTACACCTACCCATTGAGCCTCAGGGTTTAGAGTCGGTATCTGGATTAAAAATCCCATGCCTTGATTGGGATCTGAACCCAGTACCTACCAGCCTGTAGACCGATGGCTAACCAAGACGCCCCTGAGGCCGGTCAGACACAGTAGCTTACAACCATTTAGTTGTTGATGACTGCCAAAGCAATACATACTTTCCTCTAGTCTTACCCCACCCCACATATCAATAATATTAACAAGGGTTATATATGGCTGTAGGCGATTTGAGCTAGTTTTTCACTAACGCAATAGCATTTCATATTATGAAATTAAGTTGTCCATCTACAAATTCTTGCTTTTATTTCTCAATTAAATTGATGTATTATATGCACCTGTAATTAACATTTAATTGACTAAATGTTAAACAACAGTGAGTAGGCAAACGTGCAGGAAAATGTGTAACAGGATGTGTTGGGACTCACACCGAGACCACTAAATGTCTGAATTCCTAAGATAAAATTTGGAGTATATACTCCCCTTTAAAATTTAGAAAATGTCCTGCATTCTACAAGTAAAATTCACCCTGAAAAATAGAGGGGTATACTTTTTTTTAAATATTTAAAACAAAAAAATCTCTTCGGTACACTCATTACGTACCACATTCCCCTGCCCCCTAAGAAAAAAAGAAGAAAAAAACAACAAACAACTAAAGGGACATTCCTGAGTTTGCTGCAACTTTTAATATGCTGTTGACTAACTAAGCCTTTTTAACCATTGTAATTACATATCAAATATATTTTTCTGCATAAAATGTGAGTGGCTGTATATTAATTAAACGTGTTGTTGATTGTCCTAATATTTTTACTAGGATAAATTTCATTTTATTTTCTAAAAAGGATTTTTTCGTACGTACAAAATTATTGGAAGACAAAATCCAGTATGGGCTTCTTACAAATATTAAGATGACCAGAAACACATTGAATATATATATATACAGAAACTAATATTCTAAACAAGAAAATATATTTCATATTTAAGTTTAATAATATAAATATTTTATTAGTCGAAAACATCTTACAATGCAGCACACTCAGGAATGTCCCTTTAAAGTTTTAAACTCATTTCCAATTTTCCTTCATTCCAATAGCAATTATAATTTAAAAAACAAAACAAACAAAAACCCCAACAATTTAGTAATACAGGACTAAAAATGCTTTGTATGATGTGAATTTGTTTGACATGCATGTACATCGTAAATTTTGATTTAAACTGCTTACATTTTGGGACAAGTTAATATTTTTGGTGGCAAGTGAAATCTGAGGGTTACATGCCCAGCTGGCAATTGAAAATATTAGAATATGGCTCAGCCCTGTCATGCAATGTAGATTGCTGGAACTGCTAATGACTCACTGGCGAGTTTAAATTTAATTGCTTAACAATTAATAGCCAAGTCATTATTTGGTATCACAAATGCTTGCCACATCTTTTGTGATGGAAAGAACACCAGACCATGCAGTCTTCCAGCATTTCACCCAGGATTTTTTTTCAGAGGGTTGGCAAAATAGTTTGACGTTAACCGAGTCCCCAAAGGGTGCGAAAATGCTAGGGGAATGCACGGGCAAGCTTCCCAGTAATTGTTTGCTTTTTTGTGGGATTGGCGATTTTAAAAATTAATTATGATTGAATATTCATTAGTTCTACTTCTGTATTCATGAATCTCTGGGGTTCTAGAATTAAAAAAAAAAAAAGAAAAAAAAAGAAGACTTCCCATGCAGACCAATGGATAATTTTTTACTGGTCATGATGAAAACTTCACCTGCTAAATTGTAATCACTTGGTGACCGATGGGATCACACCGCTATTTCAGCCAATGAGCGACGTGTAGGCGACAAATTTAGTTCTATGAAAAAGATTATGTTGGTGTCTGAACTTGACAGTACGATTATGAAATACTGGAAGGGTAACATTGCATCTTGATTTTGACATATCAAACCGACAGATGCATATTTGCTTAGCTATAGGCAAGACCATTGTTTACTTCTTTTTTTTTTCTTTCTTTTTTTTTAACGACGCACTCAACACATTTTAACTACGGTTATATCTGCGTCGGACATATAGTTATGTCGAGAGAAAAAACCCAGTGGTTAGCCGACGGGGATCGATCCTAGACCGACTGCGACCATTGTTTACATACCTGTTACATATTTTTAATGAGAGTTGCCTCCCCTCCATTACTCCATGTGCCAAGGAGTCTGGATAATTGAAATTGCAGGTGGTGATATATAGCACCTACTGTTAATAATTTAGTCAGTGCTTGGCTTTATATTTGTACTGTCACCAATGTATAATAAATAGTGGTGATATACCTGATAAAACA
>JAECMU010120479.1:0-16254 GCA_016106625.1 Dracogyra subfuscus
GATTTTCATTTTATGCAATTTAAAAATCAAAATGGTTTGAATTTTATATTTTCTCAAGTACATATCCTATACCTACATACTAGCAGAGTCAGAGTATCAAAAGTTAAAGATTTTATTTAACGACACCACTACAGCACATCAATTGAGTGACAAAACATAGAATAATTAATTACAATCAAATATATTGAAATCAAGACTTTTTCATGGGCGAGTCTTGCTATTCGTGAAACCATTTTTTTTTAAATAATTGAACCAAAGTTAAAACAGTGTACGTTGCATCCCCAGCAATTAACCACGGCAATATGCAATGCCGTGGAAAGATATTACGGTAGTACAGTTCTGCCGAGTTTTCATTGAAAATTTCAGTATCCCATTGCGTTTAATTATGTCGACTGACCCCCCTCCCCCCCCAACATTAAAAACCACCACCCCCACCGCAACCCCACCCACAACCCCTTGGTTACGGGCCTGTAAATACAGCTGTGATGGCATGTACTCGTGAATCACTGTCAAAACAGCGTTTTTTATCAGGTGTTTGTGAAAGTTGAGCACATGGCGCCCGTCATGAGTAGCCTTCTACCACTACACAATTTAATGCCTTTATGGAGGAAGGGAGATCACTCACCGTTACCCTTTTATTTTGGATAATATTAACAAAATGGCCGCCGTACAGAGAGTTTTGATGTTTTCCTTCGGCGTTATTTGTTATACCTACAGGGAACTAGCAGTTTGAAGAGCTTCGCTCGCTCGAAACTTGCAAAATGGTAATACGTGACTGCTTTTATGTCTTCAAATCGAGTTGTTATTGTTCAGGGAACGTTTTTGGGCTTAGATCAGGCTCGCCTGGTCGAGTGAACCAGGAATGAGGAATTGTTTCCCCGTTTGTTCTTTTAGGTCAGGGACACCCGTGACTTTCACTGGTTTGTGTATTGAGACGATCGGATATTGTGTTAATGTTTGCCTTGACAGAACATTTATGTTACGGTTCCTATAAATGGAATTCATGATACATCGATCAATTGCACTATTTTTACACAAATATTTTCTTTTCCACCCCCCCGGCGTAATTCGGCAAAATCGTCGGTTATAAAAAGAATAAATTAAATTAAAAAACAAAAATGAAAGTGCCATATTGCAAACTCAAGACAACAATATAAGAACATTTGTGCATCTTTTGAACTTTTGGTGTAGGTTACACTGGATGGATTCCACTGGATCAGTGTTAGGCTATTCACCCTATTGTAAACTATTTTGCAAAAAGAAGCCAAGCCAAGGGGATGTAACTCACAGCTGAACTATTCATTATTGTATTATGTCATAGACATAATTTCAGAGTTGCACAACCACGGTGAAATTGTTCAGGTTTTGTTAGTGGTCTATATAAAAAGCTGTGGATTTTTAATTCAGTAGCCAGTGTGAGTGTCACAATGTTAGAATGTCAGATGTCATAATGTATTTGTAATTATTTGTGTAAATTATAGCATATAAATATATCTATATTTAAATATACATGTACTCATAAAATGCCATTTAGGTTACGTCTTCAAGCTCAAGGATATCCCTGTCAGGTAAGACAAACCATAAAGTGTGCAATTTTGATTTAAAGAATTTAAGTGTCATACATTCTCCCTGTTTGCAAGTCGTTAGAGACTGCCACCAACCCAGTGAGCCCTGCCGTGCTTCTCCAGTACAGAAGATACAATAAATGTTTTGCATGAAACTATGGAAAAGATCGCTATAAAAGATATATGTTGACTGTCATTTCAAACAATGAATATAATTAGTACAAATAATTTTTACCAGTCATCGCCATGAGTAAAATCAAGGCGAGCTGTAGATCACTCTCCTTAATTGAGCCAGGCGAGCAATCGCTCTCCTTATTAAATATGTTTGTACAAATTAGCCATGTATTACTATATAACGTTACGTTATCGATAGCTATTGCGCGTACATTTCTGAGACCTTTGTTCAGTCTGATTTTCATACGTAGTTCAGGTGAGTAATTACTTGCTAAAATCATAGCTAAAATTTAAGGCGAGCGATACACAGCTCATCTTAAACATTTGAGGTGGAGGCGAGCGATCGCTCGCCTTTCATGGCGAAGACTGTTTACGAGTCATGTAGGCTCTTATGCTAGCCAATCTAGAGAACTCGTCCTATATCAGTATATCATATATATATATATATGACTTTTTGTGAGCCTCAAGCTCTCAGACTCCCCTTAAAATTGCGCACTGCCTTAGATAGTTTTTAATTTGTAATTAGTTATCAGTTTCCTCCAGTCAGTCGATGGTTGATTAATAAGTGGAGAATATATGAACAATAATTTAGGATCCCTTTAGGGGCCTAAACATATATACATTGTATGAAATATATGATTTTCTGTTTATTTTTTGACACATCTTAGCTGTATTCCATCAGAGTACATTATTAGTAGTAACTTATCATGTACAGGGATTCTAGATTATGATAGCCCCTCTCCCATGGCTAGTGATACCGTATAACCGGAAATTTTCGTGGTCTTAATTTTTCGTGGTTTGGGGTATAAAAACATTTCAAGGTTTCTTATTTCCATCGTTTGACACATCTAAATTGAAAGTGATTTTATTTTCAAATTTTAGCAAGTCTAGTATTGATTAAAGTTTCATCTCGGCTGCCAGTTGTTTGATACCACCAACATGTAAAGTTAAACAATAGAGCACTCGGCTGTAAGTGTAACCTAATTGGCCACTGTGGTAAAATGTTCCGGTAAATTGTCAATGCGTTTTCACAATAAATATTTTAGATAGAATTTGTTGATGTTTTCAAATATTTTCAAGGATTTATATTTTCGATGCTGATTACTTACCCTCGAAAATAAAAATCCTTGTAAATTTCCGGTTATACAGTATTCAGTGTTGGGCTAGTAAATAATTAGTATAACTAGCCCGACGGCTAGTGGAAAAAAAACTTTGTCAAATCTTTCCCCCTCTTTTTACCCCAATCTAAGGATTTTTAAGCTCAATCTCCCTCTTTAGGTGACATATCCGATTATCACTATTAGTAAAATTGTCTTTGTTTAAAGTAGCTACTAAATTTTTAATCATGGCTACTAAATTTTTAAAATCACTGATCCCATGGCTAGTGGATTTTTATAAAATTCTAGAAGCCCTGATGTATGCTCATTCCATGATCCAGATAATAACCAAATATTTCAGTTAAATGTTTTGTTCTATATTATTATCAAGACCTAATCAAGGCAATACAAAAAAGAAAGAAAAAGAAGTAATACATATACATACGCATACACATATATGTACCATCCCACAGACACAATAGACCAAGGGATCTTTTATATGCGCCATCCCACAGACTGGCTTGAATGAAAAATAGCCCAATTGTCTCCGATCATAGACATACCGTACACATGCAAACAATTAACCATTCCTATCAGTTTCATAAAATATATTCTTCAGATTTAACTTTCAATTAAAATTTGGTGAATGGCAGCTTCAACTATATAACAAACTGAATGTCTGTCAATGCTTGCAAAATATATAACAGGCATATTTCATTAAAGGGACAGACTGTAGTTTCAACTCGTAAATTTAGCACCACGTTTAGTTAATCTACAAACCTTTAACACATTTGGATAAAGTTACAATTGAGTGAAACACGAGTCTGTTACTTTAAAATGATGAAATACCCTCTAAAGTTAGACTAAATCTCAACTCCATAACTGCATGTTCGTTTTAAAAAATATGAGATATGCATTTTGTAATATTGAAAACACCAGGATGACCAAGCACATTTTAAATGTAGTGAAATGGATAATCAAAAAAATAAAAATCTAAGTAAAATTATGATTTCAGTTATCAAAAATGGTGTTAATAATTAAAAATATGCCTTAGTGTTTAAAAAAATAAGAGTACAGTCGAACTTGGTCTAACAGGCACCTCTATATAATGGCCACCTGCCCATAACGGCCACCCAGAAACCACCCCCAACGCATTTCTTTCTTTATTTGACCTCTCTAGAGCGGCCACCTGTCCAACGCGGCCATCAGCCACTATTTTTCAGCAAATATTAGGTCTGAACCTGCATTAGCGGCCAAAATATTCCCCCCCCCATTTTTTCCCAAATTATTCCCACCATATATAATCGTACAGCGATTTAGTTCCCGATAAATCCCATCATTTTCTGCAGTGCCGCCATTGTTGTGTCACGTGACCGGAAAGTTGGGCGATTTGATTCGACTCAACAAATAATACATTATTTTAATTCTGTTGTTAATTTGGTAGATGTCAACAGGTGTTCGGTTCCGGCGCTTGCATAATTTGCATTCGTTACAAGGCTCGAAATACATTTTTTTGATTGGGAGGCAATCTTTGCTTTTCAAATTTTAATTGGGAGGCAAATGTTTGAATTTGAGAAGCAGTTCTAGAGCACAGGTATTACTGTTATTTTACACTTATTTTATTAAATATATACAAAATAAAGAGTCCAAACAAATTATGTACCTGGTTTATATGTTTATTACCCTAAGACATCAATTTACAAATTTTATCATCAAGGTGTCTTGAGTAGTTCCTACCGTTAATTGGTAATGATTGTTGTTCACAAGCAGTTTGCACCAAACAGCAAACATTACTGAATTTAGTTAAGCCGGTATGCTTTGGCAAATCACAACCTTTGTTTACCAAAATTGTTTTGTTTGCGGTTTGCAACGTAATCCCAATGCAAGTACCGTACCAACATGTCAGTTAAGTAATACATCCCAATTAAATAAAAGTAAATTTCTGTTTTGTTTTATTTATTTATGAACAAACTATCAAACAATGTTTTATGTTGTTTTTCTTTTCTTGAGGGTATTGGAATTAACAAAGGAACTCAAACTGTTACAACAGTTAATAATAAGATTTTATAGAGAAATAAATTAGGTTTTCGATTGATTATTTTGGGACCTCTCTATAAAGGCCACCTGTCCCTAACGGTCACTTTATGTTGGTCCTTTGAGTGGTTGTTATATACAAGTTCGACTGTATGTCCCTTTAATTAAACATACATTTTTCTGAGTGTTTTATAAATGTGGTTTTAGCATTAATTATTGAAAAAGGCGTCTTTAATCTCCGGGCAGCACAGGGCTCGAAATTTAACGATCGCCCATGGTAACTGAAAACGACAACGGGCAACTGAAAACCTACAGTAAGATTGCCCGCCTGGCAACTTATTTTTAAAAACTAAATTTAAATCGGTAACTGGGCAAGTGAAAGTGCTGTCACCACTTGCCTGGATGCCAACTAAAAAACAACTTATTACGCGCATACACTGGCATCATGGCGCTGGTTAAGGCAAGATGGCAGTAGACTGTTGAGGCATGAAATCCCACCATGCTAAAACAAGCTAGAGAAAAAACTAAGTTGCAGTGTGTTTTATTCAGGATTCTTTCTCATCACAGCCAGTGCACCACGACTGGTATATCAATCAAAGGCCATGGTATATGCTATCCTGTCTGTGGGATGGTGCATATAAAAGATCCTTTGCTGATAATTGGAAAGAATAGCCCATACAATTTAAAGTGGCAACAGCGGGTTTCGTCTATCAATATCTGTGGTACTTTACCATATGTCTGATGCCATATAACTGTAAATAAAATGTGTTGAGTGCGTCGGTAAATAAAAGATTTCTTTCTTTCTTATTCAGAATTCCGATGACATTTTTCCACCGGTGGCAAAGGATGACAGGGAGGATGAGGAAGAGGATGAGGAGGAGGAGGAGAGAGACAAAGAGCAAGGTGCGGAACCAGTAGAGGAGGAAGAGGATGAAGACCTGGAGGAACAGTTGGAACATTTCCGCAAGGAGTGGAAGAACGAACTTGAAAAGGAAGTGTTCGGAAACAACCAACTGAAAACTGGCAACGACTTTAGTATTGAGCAGCAGGTTAGAATCAACAGTGATATGGCTATTAAGGGTGTCAGTATTGTTTTAGCTTTTTATTCAATTTCTGCTCATTTTTATTATTTTTTTAATGTAAATAATGTTTATATACTTAATTTTGTTTTACAGCCGATATATACAAATAAAATTTTGTTTTACAGCTAATATATAGTTTGTTTTACAGCAGATATATAATTTGTTTTACAGCTAATATATAATTTGTTTTACAGCAGATATATAATTTGTTTTACAGCAGATATATAATTTGTTTTACAGCAGATATACATGTATAATTTGTTTTACTGCAGATATATAATTTGTTTTACAGCAGATATATAATTTGTTTTACAGCAGATATATAATTTGTTTTACAGCAGATATATAATTTGTTTTACAGCAGATATATAATTTGTTTTACTGCAGATATATAATTTGTTTTAAAGCAGATACATAATTTGTTTTACAGCAGATATATAATTTGTTTTAAAGCTGATATATAATTTGTTTTAAAGCTGATATATAATTTGTTTTAAAGCAGATATATAATTTGTTTTAAAGCTGATATATAATTTGTTTTAAAGCAGATATATAATTTGTTTTAAAGCTGATACATAATTTGTTTTAAAGCTGATACATAATTTGTTTTAAAGCTGATATATAATTTGTTTTAAAGCAGATATATAATTTGTTTTAAAGCTGATATATAATTTGTTTTAAAGCTGATATATAATTTGTTTTACTGCAGATATATAATTTGTTTTACAGCAGATATATAATTTGTTTTAAAGCAGATATATAATTTGTTTTACAGCAGATATATAATTTGTTTTAAAGCTGATATATAATTTGATTTTTTGCTGCTGAAGTGTTAAACATTTGCTCATTTTTATTTTTAATTATTATTTTTGAATTTATTTATTTCTTGCATAAAATAATTTTCACAAAGTAGATCATATTTGATTCAAAATGTTGAAGACTACAAGCTTTTATATTTTAAATTTAACTTTAACATCCAAGAATCTGATTTTGAAAAATTTAGCATCTTTTAATTTTTATTGGAATTTATTTAACTTCATGGGCTACTCTTTCCGATTAGCAGCAAAGGATCTTTTATATGCACCATCCCACAGACAGGATAGCACATACCACAGACTTTGACATACCAATCGTGGTGCACTGGCTGTGATGAGAAATAGCCCAATGGGCCCACCGACAGGGATCGATCCCAGACCGACCGCGCATCGAGCGAGCGCTGTACCACTGGACTACGCGATTATAATTGATGTTGACTGTAATTGTACACCAAATTTTTCAGCCAGTGCACTATGACTGGTACATCAAAAGCCATCGTATGTGCTATCCTGTATGGGATAGTGCATATAAAAGATCCCTTGCTGCTAATCGAAAAGAGTAGCCCATGAAGTGGCGCCATATAGCTATAAATAAAATGTGTTGAGTGCATCGTTAAATAGATAACTTCCTTCCATCCTTTTTTGTACCCCCAATTTAGATACTTGAATTGATTTAAATATGTTGGTGTTAGTGTTTATTTTCATGTCTACATAATTTAAAGGTGTATTAAATAGTTATTAAAGGTAAAATGTACCATAGATCTGTTGGTCCAGATCCTGATGAACTCGATAATGAGTTCAAATCCTTCTTATGTTTATATAATTCTAACTGACTGTGTAATTGAAAGTTGGTGCCAATCGATTATATCTGATGATCGATACTGTATTGTTTTGCAGGCGGCTGACTTGTTTATGCAGGGGATTGAGGCAGAGAAAGAAGGAGCTCTTTATGAAGGTTTGTCATAATACAGTACACAAACCAACAATAAATTCAACTAAACATGGGTGGTCAGCTGGATGGTTTCCGGTCTGTTTCACTGACTATATATACAGTACACAAACCAACAATAAAGTCAACTAAACATGGGCGGTCACCTAGATTGCTTTCAATCTCAGCTAGATGGTTTCTGGTCTGTTTCACCGACTGTATACATACAGTACACAAACAAACAATAAAGTCGACTAGACATGGGCGGTCACCTAGATTGCTTTCAATCTCAGCTAGATGGTTTCTGGTCTGTTTCACCGACTGTATACATACAGTATACAAACCATCAATAAAGTCAACTTGATGTGGGTGCTCAGCATTTGCGCCAAAATTTCCTCAAATCAAATTGTGCACCATTTTCTCTTTGGCTTATTAATGCTACATTCAAAATTCCATAGCACCACCACCCACTCCCACCTGCTATCGATTTCGGTTGGACTGCTGGTGCTTCCTTGCACCTGCCAGTGCAGATGGTCCCCTTATCCCCCCCCCCCCCCCAACTTTCTGTCTTGAACGAAAGAGCTTGCCTTGCAAGCACTTGCGCCCACGACAGGCGTTGCGCTACAACAGCTTGCTCTGAATGTGCAGGTTAAACCCTATGACATGACATGTGCTCAGCTAGATGGTTTCCGGTCTGTTTTACAGTACACAAACCCAACCAGATGTGGGGTGCTCAGCTAGATTGCACTGACTGTATACATACATTACACAAACCCAACAATAAAGTCAACTAGACATAGGCAGTCACCTAGATGGCTTTCAGTTGGTTTCACTGACTGTATACATACATTACACAAACCCAACAATAAAGTCAACTAGACATAGGCAGTCACCTAGATGGCTTTCAGTCGGTTTCTCAGGTGTAACAAAAATAAAAGTGTAAAAAGAGTTATAACTGAAAGTTATATGAGTTGTTTGGTAACTACTACAGTTGGTAACTACTGCTGTGTTGCAACTACCTTCTTTGAGAAACCAACCACAGGTTGCTAGTTGACGTTATTGGTGCATCATCTACTGTATAATCATTTTAATAATTTCACAGAAACAGTCGTTTCCAGAACGGTGTTGGTATACATGTAGTATCCGTAAAATCATGCAATTGAAATTTTGTTTCCCATGATTATTATATTGAGTATGACTATTCAGTAAAAAGTAATGTGTGTGTGTGTGTGTGTGTATATATATATATATATATATATATATATATATATATGTATATATACAGTCGAACTTGGTCTAACGGTCACCTGTACATAACGGTCACCTGCCTATAACAGCCACTATAAATCCCGCCCAATGCATTTCCTTCCTTATTTGACCTGCATATAATGGTCACCTGTCCATAACGGCCAGCGGTCACTATTTTGCACCCAAAATCACAGGTTGAACCTGCTATAACGGTCACAAGATTAGGGTTTTTTGGGGTTTATTTTGACCCTAGTTATGTCTTTACTGATTCAATCATCTTAAAAATTATAAATTAAATGTGTTTATATCGCCATGTCTGTAGCTTTGGGTTTATATTCTGTCAAAGTAATGTTCCATTGTAGTTTTCTGATCATAATTGAAAAACAAACGGACACTCGGTAACTTCCGTGACACGCATTTGCTGGTGGTGTAATTCGATTGGTGCTCAGCATCCTCACTGAATAGTAGACGATTTCCCATTGGCTGTACATAATGTAATCTATAGGTATGGTCACTCTATTGAGTCTCGAGAAATTAAACAAATGGGGTATTAAGTTAGGTGTTTCATTGTTTCTAGCCACACATGATCGGTAAATAAACATGAATTGCTGCAGGCGGCGGTCATTGCAAATATCCCGTGTTCGGATTATTTCAGCGACTCCTGATCTTATTCGGCTGTAATCAATGGTCATACTCCACTGAAGGATTATCGGTGACATGGACGAAACAAATGAGTCTAAAATGCCACGTGGGTAGTTACCTTCAATTACACAAAATATCTTCTGCAAGTCAATGTTAGCATGTGCGAAATATATCAAAGAATACATTTGTATGCAAAATGCCACCGAAAAAATTGCACTGCTTTAACGTTAGAACAGAGAATCGACGTTATTAAGAAATCTGAGAAACAAGCTAGTGCGGCAGTGGTTTAAAAATGCGACATCTATTTTTAAGACGGTTGTGATATTCTTTAATATATGGGTTCTAATTTTGAACTTTTATATAAGGGTCACCTCTCTATAACGGCCATTTTTGTCAGGTCCCTTGGGTGACCGTTATATACAGGTTTGACTGTATATGTGTGTATGTATATATATATATATATATACACACACACACACACACACACACATATATACTGTAAACTGTGAAACAAATGCGTGCATATAAATTTTGCATCGTTCGCGTCGAAGTGTTTGAAGTGTGCTTAAAGGAAAACATGAACAAAATACAATAAAATTCAAAAAACCATTCACTCAACAGGCACAGCCTATACACAAGCTCTCCTTGATGGCAACTAATCGATAATTGTTTTACGTAACTTTAATCATTGGTGACTAATCGTTTATTGTTTTATCTACCAAAGGGTGTTAACAGTTAACAACTGAAGCTGTGAGTTGTGATTATAATACAGGTGAGGTGGGTGGGGCCTAATCCCCTCTATAGACTCTGTACCAGGCACAATTGCTTGATGTAGGATAACACAATATTGATTTACAGACTGGTTTTGGGCCCCTTCTATTAAAAAAAAATCAATCCTGGATTTGCACCTGATATATATATATATTATTAATAATAAAACGATTTCCAATGAGGTAGCCATGATCAGAAAGCATGGAACAAAAAAGTGTTTGAAATCCTATGGAGTAATTGTTATAGCAATTTATTAGATTTGTTGTTGTGTTGATTTCAAGTGTTTTAGACAGACTACTAATCTGTTCAGAGATTTCATTTACTGTACATTATAAATTGGCCTAACTTGATGCTAATTTCTTACACAGCGATCGCATTTTACCGAAAGTCCGTGCAGTTGGTTCCCGATATTGAATCGAAGATCGACTTCCTCACTCACAGGAGTCCACGTGGTAAGTACTGGATGTTTACAAGTACCGGATGTTTACAAGTACTGGATGTTTACAAGTATCAGATGTTTAGAGTATATGACACACAAATAAACTCGGCTATCGAAGACTTAGCATGGCTAGAAATTGGAAAAAAGATATTGCCTGCTGTAATGTTTTCAAATACTAGAAATATGGCATACTGTGGAAACACCAGCCTCAATAGCGTTGTGGTTAGGCCATCGGTCTACAGGCTGGTAGGTACTGGGTTCGGATCCCAATCGATACTGACTCCAAATCCTGCAGAAATCATCAGTTATTTTATTTAAAATGTCAGTTGTTACATAACATTATTTGACTAAATAAAAATAAAACATGTCAGCTGCTTTAAAAATTCTCAATTGGCGAACATGGCGAGTGCCAGAGCTAGCCGTGTGTGGACAAATAGATTTAGCGGGCAGCATAGCCCAGTGGTACAGTGCCCGCCTGATGCGCGGTCGGTCTAGGATCGATCCCCGTCAGCTAACCACTGGGTTTTTTCTCTCGACATAACCATATGTCCAACGCCGATATAACCGTGATTATAATGTGTTGAGTGCGTCGTTAAACAAACAAACAAACAAGTAGATTTGTAGACGTACTTGTCTGGTGGACTAGTGGCACATTCTGCTTATTTCTATATCGCCCAGTGGTACACTGCCCACCTGATGTGCAGTCGGTCTAGGATCGATCCCTGTCCACTAACCACTGTTTTTTTTTCTCAACATAACCATATGTTCGATGCCGATATAACCGTAAATACAATGTGCTGAGTGCGTCGTTAAAAAAAAATAAAATCTATATTGCTGTGAGTGTTATTAATTTCTATTTTCAGAGCGACAAGACAGCGAGACATCTCTTGATGGAAGGTAATTTATTACTCTCACTTCAGTATTTGTCTTTTATTCTGCATCCACTGTTTCTACTGACAGGTTATGATGAACGATTACAGCAAAGTCATACTAACAGATTATTTATTTTGACATCACGCATATGACATATATAGAATACCAGGTTACTACGTTTTGATATCGTTATTTGGCGAGGTTTAGATAATGGGGTAACAGGCGAGCTTCAGCAACAATGATATCAAAACGTAGTAACCTGGTATTTTTTTTTATCATACAACCCTTTTTAACCATACTTTGACTGTTTTTCATAAAAAATAAACACACGATTCCTCCACTAACAGCTGCTGGCATAAATACATCACGGATATACGTGACAGACAACAGGCTGGAAACTACGATGACGTCATTAAATTTAAAGCTACGATGACGTCATTACGATGACTTGCCATGCCCAGAATTCATTTCCTAATGACTAGATAACACATACATGTTATCAGGCATTGACTATATAACACTTCAGATTATCATGTAGGTGTTAGCGGCTAACTGGAAGCTTGATTGCATGATAAAAAATGTTACACACATAGCTACATTATACAATTGCTCATTTGACCTCTAGGTCATCATACAATGTGGCATAAATAACAGCTTTTCCCCTTAATTTTTATGGTTTGCAGGATAAAGATAATAACTAGTTAGTGACGTCAGATATCTGCTTTATCGTGTTCAGGCTGAATAAGAAATGAAATTCTGCTCACCAGAGTCTCACTGAATTTCCCATTCTTACCTTCACAGGATAAAGCATGTATCCGACATCATTAAAGGGACATACCCTAGTTTGTAAACACTAAGACATAGTTTTGACTATTAGAGGCGTTTTGTGATAAATGAAATCATACTTCACTAAAATTTTATTGTTTAAAGTATCCATTTCCGTACATTCGAAGTGTTTTTGGTCATCCTGATGTTTTTATCACAAAATGCATTTCTCATATTTTAAAAAAGGCACGTGCCTCTGAGAAGTAACAGTTATGTAGTCGAGTTTTATTCTATTTTAGAGGGTATTTCACCATTTCAAAGTCAGAGATTCATGTTTCACTCAATTGTAACTTTATAAAAATGTGTTACAGGTTTGTAAATTAAACTAAACTTAATATTAATTTTCATGAACTGAAACTAGGGTATGTCCCTTTAATATTTATGGTCTGCAGGATAAAGATAAAACTAGTTACTGATGTCAGATATCTGCTTTATCCTGTTCAGGCCGAATGAAAAATGAAATTCTGCTCACCAGAGTCTCACTGAATTTCCCATTCCTACCTTCACAGGATAAAGCATGTATCCGACATCATTAACTAGTTATTATCTATTTAGTTGCATTAAAACTTAACTTGTTCAATGCCTTTATTTGAATAGCACTTTATTTGTTTCAATACTCTTTGTTTTTGAAATAAGCACTTGTCTGTTTGTCCCGACAAGCAAAATGTTCATCGATGGTTGTCCAGTGGAGGAGTAAAAACATTTCAGTGCAGTTTCGTTTTGATAAATCACAAACATTATCCTGGTACTTTAATAAAACGAATAAAACAATCCGTTTATTTGGACAAGTGAAAATATTGGTGGACAAATAGATTTGTACATGTATTTGTTTCGTCAACTAGTAAAATGTCTTTCGTCATACTTTTATCAATTATTTTCACTCTGAATATCACTATTAAGTATTTTGTCTCTTATTGGATTTTTTCCTAATTTCTCACTTGAATGGTTTATTGTAAAGCAATGTAATAAGAAAAAAAAACAGTGTCAGAATGACCATATTTTTACTTTTTATGTAGTCATAAGTTTCATTTTTGTCTTTTAAGTAGACTTAAGTTTGATTTTTGTTAAGAGCAATGTGGAAGTCTTCTTTTAACAACTTAAGACAAACACAAATTAAATTTTATGATTCATATTACAACTTCAATTTTTTTTGTTTCATTGTAGTCAAACTAAAGATGAGCTTGAAGATGACCTACTAACCCATTTCCAAAACCTTCACATTAACGAGAATGCCATCTGTGAAATGGCTATGTACCAAAGGGTGAGAAAAACGAACACTGTATTTTCAATATTAATGTTACAAACTGAGTTAGATTTCTCAGTAATGTTTACATATTGCATTAGTATGTGTCATGATTGAAAAATTCAAATACTTTGATGTCCAAGAAAGTTTGCTTAGCAAAACTGGAATAAATATTCTTTTATTAATCTTTTTGTTGCTGTGTAGGATACCGTATTTTCCCATGTATTATGCGCACTGGTGTATAATGTGCACCCCCTACTTTGAACGTTTATTCTAAGAAAAAAACATGTACCATAATATAATGTGCACCGTTTTTTAAACCAAAAAATTTACAGTGAATGCAAGATGTACCGTTTTCCCAGACACCAAAACTAATGAAAAGCGAAAGTAGCGGTGGAAACAAAACTTATTTTATGTACGTGAGTACATAGACCTACATGTTACATTAAACAAAGGCTAGTACTTGCGTACTTACATGCCACAGACTCACACATCAATAAATGAAAACAAAATTATATATCCATACACTGTAAATGACTAATAAATAAATGAAAAAAGATCAAACAAATATAGCATAATACATTTGGTTATCATGGCTAACGTGAATGTGCGAGATTTCTATATTTACAATAGCGTGGTATATTTCCGGTTTGCCGGAAATGGCCGAATTAAATCTCATGGCAATTAAAAATGATTACGATCCAGTTTTGTCATTTTTATGCACTTTTTGGCGAGGTATGGATACATTTATCGATTTATTTTGCATTTATTACAAGTATCACAAGTGAAAAGCGATTTTTAAGAATGTTTTGGCGTTTCATTGTAATGAACACCGTCAATAACCTGTAAACAACCGATCGGCCATTTTTTTATAGATGATCGCTGGACATTTTAAAAAGAGTTTTTCTATTGCTATGTATAATACGCACCCCCATTTTTAACTTGTATTTTCTGAAAATAAAGTGGGCATAATACATGGGAAAATAGGGTATATTATTTTTATTCCTAATATATGCTGTTACCGAAACACACAAGTGTAATAGTCTCTTTATCATATGATCTCAAGCTTAATACAACATGTAAACTGTACACGCAACTTTATTTCCAGTCAGCCATTACCCAATATTCAAATGACGTAAGGCTATGTGATGTGGTGTTTTTTTTCTTTCGAAATGACATCAAACTTGAATAATGTCATTTTGTATATCCTGACATAAAAATAAACTAGTGCTTAACATTTTTTTGTTTTTTGAACACTGGACTGCTTTCAATGTAAGGTTGCTATTGAAATGTTTTTGAATGATGACTATGAATGGATACGTCAATTATTGAGTGTCACCATAGTACATTTGCTTAAATGCAAATAAATGTTGTGCCGTGACCTTGATTAATTTACATCTAATTTACAAAGTTATTAAATTCTGAAAACTTGTATGTGATGTGAAAAACATCACATACTTTGATTACACTGGATATGCTGGATGTGATTGCTGGCCAATAAAACTCACGGCATACTAGTACTAGATCCAGGAAATAATGGGGGGTTGGTGGACTAAGGGGAAAAAATCAAATGGACCAACATGTGAAAAGAACAGCCTAATGATTTTGGGGGGTTTTTAACATTAAAAAAAAAGAGGTACTTGATTATATTTGTGGTAGGATGGGTCGTCTGGTCTTCTCCTTGGATACACATTTGCATAAAGCATTCTAAACTCCACGGGAGATATAGCTCAGTGGGTTGAGTGCTCTCTTTAGGTGCTTGCATCGCAGGATCGAACCACCTCGGTGGATCCATTAAAATATTGGCTTTTTTTTCCTCCTTGAAACCAGTGCACCACAACTGGTCAAAGGCTGTGGCATGTGTTTTCCTGTCTGTGGGGAAAGTGCATATAAAAGATCCTTTGCTGCATTACGAAAACTGTAATGGGTTTCCTCTGATGTCTATGAGTCATAATTACCAAATGTTTGATATCCAATAGCCGATGATTAATTAGTTAATCAATGTGCTCTAGTGGTGTCATTAAAGAAAATAAAACTTTACCTCTAAACTCCATAGCATAAAGCCAAACTCATAAAGCCCTAATCAGTTGTTTTTGTTTTCCCAATCTAGTATATGTATTATATGTATATGTATTATGTGGTTTTCTTCTCAGATGTTTCTCAATGTCTCAGGTCTTGTATTAATGTCTTTTTGTTTTTCAGATGCAACATATCTCAATTCTTCCAATTGAGGTAATTCTGTACATATTTAAGTGGGTCGTTTCTGCCGACCTTGACATTCGAGCATTGGAGACACTGTCAGAGGTTTGTTACTAGAAACTTAATCATTTCAGATAGAACAAAAATTAAAATTGTCACAACAGTATGTGACCGATGCCATATAACCATAAATGAAATGTATTGAATGCATCATTAAATCATTTCCTTCCTTCCTTCCTTCCTTCCTTCCTTCCTTCCTTCCTTCCTTCCTTCCTTCCTTCCTTCCTTCCTCCTTCCTTCCTTCCCCCGTCAGTGGGCC
>JAECMU010120480.1:0-12168 GCA_016106625.1 Dracogyra subfuscus
CATCTATCTAAAGCAACGTTCGAAATCCGCTCTCGTCCGTTTGGCCTGATGTCTAGTGAATATATATGCATGTGGACAAGTGCAAATGTTCAATGCAGTATTAGTTTAAACAACCAAACGCATTGTCCTTGTGCATGGGACTTGACCCGGACTCGAGTACCCGACACTAAGTAACTTTGTACATTTTAATTCTAACGCTGAACTCCGATATAAAATCAATTGATTGCATAGCGTGAGTCAGACTCGTAGTTATCAGAGAAAACACGCTACATAGAATGCACATTACATGTCAAACAAATCGGTAGGGTTATAAAATATGTCCACCACCTACATATAACAAGTTACCCTACACTAAATAACGAGTATGCAATTGTCGATAATTTTAAATGCTCTGATGATTACTAAACTAAAGTCAATGACCTGTTCGGACAGTTGTACCTATTGTTAGCGATCATACTGTTTCTGAATCTGTCATTTTACATCAAGTCAAGCGACATGCTACGTTATTCTCTAGCCCGCCCCTATGTTTATGCGTTACTCGAGCTAGCCATTGCATTGTATTTAGAAACAAGTCAATACGTTCAGAATTGTGACGGACAAACTACCAGATTTAAAGAAAAAAAAACAAACTAGTACATGGCCGTATAATCATCGTGTAACATGAATTGCAGCATAATTAGTGATTACACTATTTGAAAATAGCTTGTAATCACAGTTGTAATCGATAGCATTACTCATATAATCGTAATTAGCAATTATTTTCGTGATTACTGTTAATTTAGCAAACCCCTAAGGTATATTTCGCATCAGCTGCAACACTAGTCACTCAGTACAGATCGTAAAACTGATATCCCGTTATTTTCCACACTAACAGTGAAGCTGATTAACCTAATTAGAATTCAGCATTAGTATTTAATGGTATAAGAAGCGTACACTATATTATGGTTTACTTAGCACAGTGTGCTTTCAAATACTTGAAAATATTAATGTCTCGTCAGCTGTATTTTCTAACATGTGTATACAGTGGCGGTTCCAGAAAAAAAAGAGGGGATGGTGTAGTATTCTAAAGTACCTGAATTGTAATACCTGCCTTGAATTGTAATAAAACTGCCCTGAATTGTAATAAGGTAGCTGACTTTAATTGTAACACGTAATTGCCTTGCAATAAGAACTGCCTTGCATTCTAATAAAGTACCGACTTGAATTGTAATAAAGAATTGCCATGATTTTGACTTGAATTGTAATAACACAACACAAAATGGAATTCTGTCATTCTCTTATTTAGTGTTTAAGTACATATTAATATAACAGACATTACAGTATTCTTAAAACCAAACAAACAACAACAACAACAATAAAATATACGCAACCAAATTGTTTTTTTATTGCGCCAACATTATTCACGTTTGCACTGTCTCAGACGACTGTGTAACAATACCCCAGTCTAGAATAATGTTATCCAATCAAAAACATGAATCTCTCAAGCTACCCGTTGCTTCTTGCACAGTGACCAATGAAACCGTTCCGATCACAGGTAGAGGATGGGCTAATCGGTGGTGGTCACTCACACGCATATGCTTTATTGAATACTAGGCATCACATTTGAATTGTCCTTTAGTTAAAAGGCAATATGAACGATTCTCTGGAGGATTTCGATCTGAAAGGTATGAAGAGGAAGCCTTCCACCCAAAAGGTTTTGTATATGTGTGTGTGTGCGTGTGTGTGTGTGTGTGTGTGTGTGTTATTATATTTCATATATTATTGATTTAAACTATTTTAAAAGCTTGAAGAAACTAATACTCTTATTATATGAAATAAGTCATTAAAATGGTGAATATTAAATTACGATAAATCCCCAATCTATTTCTCGTTAGTTGTTAAGTGAAACAAACGACTGCCTACACCAATGTTATGTCGATCGATCTTAAATCATCTGCAGATGTTGTTGTTTTTTGTTTGTTTGTTTGTTGTTGTTGTTGTTTTTGTTTTTAATCTGCTCCTAGATATTGTGTTATGATTTGTGTTCAAGTTCATATATTTACTGAGTTAATCTTTACAGGTTAATGACATAAACAGCACTGAACATATACATAAATATATACATGCATATACAATATTGGAGTGCAATGGTGAATGTTTCTTAAACATGTACACATATATTGTTAAGCTGCAATTAAAATCACATGTAGAATAGTATCGCAATACGGCAGTATAATGCAATTTAACATACAAATACTGTATTGTTAACCACTATTGATAATAAATAGCCATATGGACATTTATAATGATATAATAAACAACCATGCATAAGTAGTTGTAGTGCGTGCAAGAACCGGTCTCTAATTCAACTCATATGTAATATATATTTTCTAAGATTATTTATATCCTTATTATTTTCAGTTGCTAAAATCTGTATTAATTTGAAAACCATAGGCTGTTTAAATTAGTAGTGTTTAATTAATTAACTTTATGTCGTAAAGTTTCATATTGTGGACACTGTAGATTGAAATTAAATACATCTTCTGTTTTCTTTGAGATCTCTTAATGTTAATATACCTGACAATTTCAACATGTAATTTGTGTCCACATATTCTATTTGTTTTAATGTATTTTTAGTTACAAGAGTGTGTTCGTTCAGCTAAATATGTTTGTAAATTGTAATCTCTTTAAGTGTTGGTATAGTAAACCCGTTATTGTACTGTAGCATTGTTGCTTGACTACGTCATACATTCTTTCTTTTATTATGTTTCATACATTAATATGGGTGTTCCAAATATTATTTAATCCTAATATATTATGTCCGTATTTAATGTGTGCTATTCAGTTATCACCGTTTTGACACATTGCGACGTATGCGGCTTTTAACATGCACTTATTTCAGTTGGAAATATTAATTCAATATTTAAATATTCTTATTATTCTTATAATGACTGATGGAAGGCGTTCCAACTTGCTACATGCAACACTATTGCACGTTGTTGAATGCACGCAAAGAATTGTGTGTCCATTTTCTCAACATCGAGGGCTGGGTGAAAAACACCAGCTGGCAAACGTCCTGATAACATAATTCCATTTTCAATGTGTTGCTGACTGTATATATGACTGTTAATATTTCTAAGAATCCCAAATTGGGGTTTGTATTGAAATAATTTAGTACGTACGAAAAGACCCAATATTTTAGGAAATGAAATGAAATTTAAACTTGTACAGACATTAGAGCGTTCAGAAACACGTTTGATATAGAGCCACTGGTATTTTATACAAAACAGAATATTTAATATGTAATTATAATTGTTAAAAAAAAGTCACTGTTATACTATAAAATCTTAACAAATGCGACACATTCAGGAATGCACCTTTAACTTAGATTGTATTTAATTCAGTTTTCTAAAAAAGACAAACAGGTAGCTGGACATATGCATATCTATATTAGTGTATTCAGAATAAGTGTTATAACATGCACGTGTAATGAAACGCGCAAAGACGTACTTAAGCGATCACAATATATGGCAAACCGTTGTTATACTCACTGTATATAGGATATTATTCACAACGATCGCAGAAGTCTCATGTACAGTCATCTTCCTTGTGCTTTATAACAGGCAAACAACCACTCAAATGTCATATTAAGCATTATCCGCATGGGTGACATGATTTCTATTAAACTGCCAATCAGATTTTCCATGTAGTGTGATTGACAAGGCTGCTATGTTTTAACTCAAAGACTCATCGACGTCTTCAGGTGAACTACCACAGAGCGAGACGCGTAACACAGGTTGAAATATGTTGAATATATTATTCATTGAAATTAAACGACTAGTATGTGTATCTGCTTTGAAATTTACGATCTGTCCCGCCATGATTGCTGTATTTTGCACACACTAGTACTTGTTTGTCACCATGCTATAGTTTCATTTCAGGTAAGATTGAGCCATACTTACTAGTATGTTTGATACAAAATGGAGAATTTTGTTTCGAATTTGCGATAACCATCACTGTTGACTGGCATTATTTTATGGGAGTGTGCTCCGCCAGTTTTAATGTTTAACTCGATTCATTTGGTTTTACTATTGTTATTTGTTATTAGTTTTACTTTTTTTTTTTTAACTTTGTATACGTTCTGCTTTAATTGATAGGGATACACTGAAACATTCCTTACTATGAATATGCTCTTTGAGACAATTTCATAAACTGAATCATTCCTTACTATGAATATGCTCTTTGAGACAATTGCATGCATACTATGACATTACACAGTTATTTGTTTCAGTTATGTCACTGTTGTCAATGTTGAACGATTTATTTGGTTTAGGCTATATATTACGTGTAAAGGGGGGGAGGGGGAGGGGGGCGTAATAACGGCAATATGTCCATACTCTGCTTTAAGAGATTAATATTAACGACTATAATCGATCTCTACCATCAGAGACAACTTTGTAATTAAAACGTGGCATTCTGCCAACCACTGAGCAGGGAAACTGGAACTGAAACTGGTGATTAACGCGCACATTCAGAGCTAGCTGTTGTAGAGCACGCATATCATGGGCACACGCACAGGTCTCGGTCGTTTTGTGTTGTGTCTGTCCAGGACAGAACAGGTTTGGGAGGGTGGAGAAGGGATCTTCTGTGCTTGCAGTTGCAAGGGAGCACCAACAGCCCGACCGTGGCCGGTAGCTGGGAACGGGGTGGGGCTGGGGATGGAGGTAGGCAAACATTCGCACTCAAATGAAATAATCCTATATTTGATGATAAATACTTAGATCTATCTATATTAGTAATTACTGAGTTTGTTGAAAACACATTTTTAACACATTAACCACTAATACACATTACAGGAAAGAAAACAAAATAAAATTCGACAACACCCTGTCAGATTTCGAATTTCGGATTTTGTTTTCAAGCGGGTATCAATCACTGTATGGGCAAGGCCTAATCTTTCCGATCATTTTCCTTCCCAGCTGAAAGTCACTCAGTTCGCCACGTTGTTAGCAGTAGTGAGTGCTCTGGACCTAATCTGATTTTTTTTTTATAAAATCATAAAATAAAATAAAATAAAAATCACACAACAGATGTGAAAGACACCGACGTGTCTAAGTGTTATAGTGTAGTATGTTTACTAGTTGTAAGCCGTTCGCTCTCGGCCATACATTTTATTTACAGATAAATAACATTTGAGAGTTATGATGATGACAATTAGTTTGATGATGCTAAACATCATAATTATATTATTGTTGTATCAATATCATTATAGTGATTCGGATGAAGCTATTGACAGGGAAGATTATGTTCTTGACTGATGCTTGATGATGGTGATGATAATGATTGAGTATGGTGAGCCTATATGACGATAGATGATGATGATGATGGTGATGATGGTGGTAATTGATGATGGTGATGATATATGATGACTGTGATGATGGTGATGATATATGATGATGATGATGGCAATTGATGATCTGAATGATATATGATGATATATGATTATGATGATGACGATGATGAGGATGTTGACGATGGAATTCACAACCATGGTGGAATTGTTGTGAAAGTGCAAACAAATAGTCATTAGTATATGTTTTAGTGCATGTAGTTCACATTTGATAACAGGAGAGCTGAATGTGGGACGGCCGGGCATATTGACGCATTGAGCTCCTCGGAAGCTCTATGGGACAGGAGCTCTCTGCGATTTTTTTAACGACGCATAGAGTTCATCGTAACAGAGTGTAACAGTAATTTGTTCAAGTGGAGAGCTGGACGTAGCGCTGTGGTAAAGCGCCCGCTCAATACGCGGTCGGTATAGGATCAGCGCTGTGGTAAAGCGCCCGCTCAATACGCGGTCGGTATAGGATCGATCACCGTTGGTGGCCCCATTGGGCTATTTCAGGTTCCAGCCAGTGCACCACGACTAGTATATTAAAGGCTGTGGTATTCACTGCCATGTCTGTAGGATTGTGCATATAAAATATAGTTTGCTGTTAATCAAAAACAAAAAGAGTAGCGATAGCGTGTTTCCCTATCAATATATATGTGGTCCTCATCCCTATGTTAGACGTCATATAACCGTAAATAAAATGTGTTGAGTGTGTCGTTAGATATAAAGTTTTCCTTCTTCTTTGCTCAAGTCCATGAGTGACCAAGTTAAATATGTGCATATATGTAGGTCATTTTGGGATTACGATATTTTGCATTTTGTGTCCATCAAATGTCCTATATTAAAGTTGAAGCAAGACTATTTTATTGTTTTGACATTTATTTGTAATAGATAACTACACATTAATCAAGTTCACACATAATCGTTCCATAATTAATTCATAAGTACTAATGTTTAAAAGTCTAGATGACAAGAGGTGTTTCCAGAATAATATGTGGATACATATAGCATCTAGTCACCATCTTTGGTTCTTTGTTAGTTGTTTGTAAACAAATACGGAACAAACTGAGTGTGTTAAAACAGTGACGTCAGTAGTTAGTGTGTTTTGTATTTACCATAGTTTGCCACCCAATAGCTTGTGTCGTTTTCGTTCTGGCGTGTCGTTAAACATCCATCCATCCATTTATTGACTAATTAATGCAGACACACTCAAGATACTTCCTTAAAACACCTCTGTGTTTGCTACTAGTTAATACAATGATTTGGTTGTATCATGCTTTATAGGCGTGTGGCTGCATGTATAAATGTATAGTTCAAAGAAAATATTAATACATATGTGTTAGCGGTAATCATCATTATTTCAAATTTCACGTGGTACCTTTAAAACATACATAACCGTCATAGTTTCAAAGTAAACATTAATAAATATGTTTTAGCGGGACTCACCAACATTGCAACTTTAACATGGCACATTTAAAAACAAACTGATCTCTCATCTATCTAAACCAACCTTCGAAATACGGTCTTATCCGTTTATCCTGACGTCAAGTGAAAATCTATTCGGACAAGCGAAATGTAGATTGATGGTTGTCCTGTGAACGAGTGAAACTATTCAAGGCAGTTTCATTTTAATCAATCAAACACATTGTCATTGCGCATTAACATAACAACCTTAGATACTACAATGCAATCGTGGGTATTATTCAAAGAAAACATCTAAATAATAATGACAATAAATATTTAGATATTATAATACAATTTTAAATGCTATAATTAAATAGTTTTATATTGCAATCAGATATTTAATATTAGATACTATAATCAAATATTATACGGTTAGTTTGAAGGAAACATAACGACGAACATTGCAACATTTAAGTCAGTCTGTTCCAATTCACTTGGGTAATCAAGTTCGGGTTGTGGTTTCTCTTTATCTCACTCTGTCAAACATAGCAAATCACAGTATCTTTCAGGTGAATGAACTAGAAGAAAAAAAATCAATAAACTGACTTTCCATTATTTTTTTTAATTATTATGTTTTGTTGTTGTTGTAAAGACCAGCTTCAATATACATTAATAAGTAGAATATAATTTAGTATGAAATAGAAAGTGTACAACTTAAGCATGCATTAACAGTCTCATTCATATGTAATTAATATTTAGTAAACGGTCGCCGAGTGCTTAGTCTTTCGTGTAATTATTCCTATTACAGGAGCTTTCATACAGAACGTACTCTGATGTGGCGTCGTCTGTTAGACTATCCATACACGTTTCATTTCCGGAGCACACCTGCCTTATCACCGGTCTCGGTGGCGTCGTGGTTAGGTCATCGATCTACAGGCTGATAGGTACTGGGTTCGGATCACAGTCGAGGCATGGAATTTTTAATCCAGATACCGATTCCAAACCCTGAGTGAGTGCTCCGCAAGGCTCAATGGGTAGGTGTAAACCACATGCACCGACCAGTGATCCATAAATTGTTCAACAAACGCCATGGTTTGTGCTATCGTGCCCGTGGGAAGTGAAAATAAAAGATCCCTTGCTGTAATTGAAAGAGTAGCCCATGAAATGGCGACAGCGGGTTTCCTCTCTAAATATGTGTGATCCTTAACCATATGTGTTGAGTGCGTCGTTAAATACTTTTTTTTTGGGGGGGGGGTTTATTTAACGACGCACTCAACACATTAAATTACGGTTATATCGGCGTCGGACATATGGTTATGTCGAGAAAAAAACCCAGTGGTCAGATGACGGGGATCGATCCTAGATCGACCGCGCATCAGGCGGGCACTCTACCACTGGGCCATGCTGCCCGCTCGTTAAATAAAGTATTTATTTATTTCTTTTCCTTTTCTGCATTATCAATCCATATTGGATCAAGAAATCTTGCATGCAACTACAACTTGCATGGAGTTTCGCATATCATAATTTGGTCATCGCATTCTAGGTTTCACGCATTACATCACGTGAACGAAATACTTTGTCTGGGTCTTATCAACCGTTATATACTCTTCAAAACAAGTAACGCAAAAATTAAATTTTCCTAATAAATATGGATGTGTGGAAACATTGTGTTCCGAACGCTAAGTATGTTGTGTAATGGAGCGTACCAAATGCATTTTCAACAGCAAAGTTGTTCGAAATTTGATGATCTTGAAGACAGGTGTCAAAATGTTAACAATCGCAAAAACGCACCTGCGGTCAATTCAGCGATTTGAACGATCGGCATGGTATGCACGTGCAAGAGGCACAAGAAGCCCTATAAAAAGTGCAAGGTTCTGGACTTAGTTGTACTTAGTTTAAAACTTTCAGGACAGAAGCAATTTAGGATTCTTTAACGACGCATAGAGCTCATCGGAAGCTCTATTGGACAGGAGCTTTATGGGAGTTTTTAACGACGCATAGATCTCCTCGTAAGCTCTATGGGACAGGAGCTTTATAGGATTATTTAACGACGCATATATCTCCTCGGAAGTTCTATGGGGCAGGAGCTTTATAGGATTCTTTAACGACGTGTGTAACTCCTCGGAAGCTCTATGGGACAGGAGCTTTATAGGATTCTTTAACGATGCGTAGAGTTCCTCGGAAGCTCTATGGGACAGGAGCTATTTAGGATTATTTAACGACGCATAGAGCTCCTCGGAAGTTCTATTGGATACGAGCTTTATAGGATTATTTAACGACGCATAGATGTCCTCGGAAGTTCTATGGGACAGGAGCTTCATAGGATTATTTAACGACGCATATATCTCCTCGGAAGTTCTATGGGACAGGAGCTTTATAGGATTCTTTAACAACGCATATATCTCCTCGTAAGCTCTATGGGACCGGAGCTTTATAGGATTCTTTAACGACGCATATATCTCCTCGTAAGCTCTATGGGACAGGAGCATTATAGGATTCTTTAACGACGCAAGTAACTCCTCGTAAGCTCTATGAGACAGGAGCTTTATAGGATTCATTAACGATGTGTAGAGTTCCTCTGAATCTCTATGGGACAGGAGCTATTTAGGATTAGTTAAGGACGCATAGAGGTCCTCGGAAACAAGCGTAGCAGTGTTCTTCCAATTTGCTAAAGTCGAAGGCGGGATGTAACGCAGTGGTATCACCATCATTGTAACTTTAACATGAAACCTTTAAAACAAATGATCTATCATCTATCTAAATCAGTGTATCACCGTCATTGCAACTTTATCACAGAACCTTTAAAACAAATGCTCTAACATCTATCTAAATCAGTGCATTACCGTCATTGCAACTTTAACATGAAATCTTTAAAACAAATTTAATATCGTCTATCTAAATCTGTGTATCACCGCCATTGCAACTTTATCACAGAACCTTGAAAACAAATGAACTATCATATATCTAAATCTGTGTATCACCGTCATTGCAACTTTAACATGGAACCTTTAAAACAAATGAACTAACATCTATCTAAATCTGTGTATCACTGTCATTGCAACTTTAACATGGAACCTTTAAAACAAATAAAATATCATCTATCTAAATCAGTGGTATAACCGTCATTGTAACTTTAACATGGAACCTTTAAATCAAAATAACTATCATCTATCTAAATCAGTGGTATCACTGTCATTGTAACTTTAACATGAAACCTTTAAAACAAATGAACTATCATCTATCTAAATCAGTGTATCACTGTCATTGCATCTTTAACATGGAACCTTTAAAACAAATGAACTATCATCTATCTAAATCAGTGGTATAACCGTCATTGTAACTTCAACATGGAACATTTAAAACAAAATAACTATCATCTATCTAAATCAGTGTAGCACCGTCATTGCAACTTTAACATGGAACCTTCTAAAACAAATGAACTATCATCTATCTAAATCAGTGTATTACCGTCATTGCAACTTTAACATGGAACCTTTAAAACAAATGAACTATCATCTATCTAAATCAGTGTATCACCGTCACTGCAACTTTAACATGGAACCTTTCAAACAAAATAACTATCATCTATCTAAATCAGTGTATCACCGTCATTGCAACTTTAACATGGAACCTTTAAAACAAATGAACTGTCATCTAACTAAATCAGTGTATCACCGCCATTGCAACTTTAACATGGAACCTTTAAAACAAATGAACTATCATCTATCTAAATCAGTGTATCACCGCCATTGCAACTTTAACATGGAACCTTTAAAACAAATGAACTATCATCTATCTAAATCAGTGTATCACCGTCATTGCAACTTTATCACAGAACCTTTAAAACAAATGCACTAACATCTATCTAAATCAGTGCATCACCGTCATTGCAACTTTAACATGAAATCTTTAAAACAAATTAACTATCATCTATCTAAATCTGTGTATCACCGTCATTGCAACTTTATCACAGAACCTTGAACACAAATGAACTATCATATATCTAAATCTGTGTATCACCGTCATTGCAACTTTAACATGGAACCTTTAAAACAAATGAACTAACATCTATCTAAATCTGTGTATCACTGTCATTGCAACTTTAACATGTAACCTTTAAAACAAATTAACTATCATCTATCTAAATCAGTGTTCGAAAAAAAGGTCTACCCTGTTTTGAAATCGAAATGCAGCTTGGTGTTTGCCCTGTGGACATGTGAACATATTCAATACAGTTTCATTTTAAGCAATCAAAATCATTGTCCTTGAATATAACAAACCTATGCAGCTTCAATGCAATCTTAGATGTTATATATCAACAACAACATAACGACAAATACTACAATGTTTAGGTGGATCAAATGAATTGTTATTTGTTATATGAAACAAAGTTAAGTCGTTGGGATGTGTATAGCCTTGGTTCAATTCATTTGGGTAATCAATGTTGGATTGCTGTTTTTCTATCTCTCGCTATCTATCTGAAACTTAGGAAATCCCATCATCTGTCAGCTGAATGAAATAAGCACATATTTCACAAGCTTATTTCCATTAATTTTTAGTAAAGATCAGCTTAAATGCACATTAATAATTAAAGTGTAATTTATTATACAATAAAACGTGTGTAACCTAAGCGAAAATCAACAGTCTAATTTATATGTAATTAATATTTAATAATCGGTCGCCGAGTGCTTAGGGTTTTGTGTAATGATTCCTATAACAGGAGCTTTTATACGGGACATACTATGGTGTGGCGTCGTCTGTCGATCTATCCGATTACCTATAACACGTTTCATTTCCGGAGTACACCTGCCTTATGAATTCACATGGGATCTTGAAATAATTTTACTTGTACAATTTGTGATAGCGGAGTGTTGTGTATCATAACTTGGTCACCGCGGCCTACGTTTCACGCATTACTGCACACGAAATAAAACATTAGCCCCGGGTGGGGTTCGTTGTTGAGATACGAACCATGTACCTACCAGACTTAAGATTGGTGGTTTAACAAAGGCTGGTGAATACACTTGGTCCAATTCGCACAACCTGTTTAAGTCTTACACGTGTGTAACTACATATATTTATAATACTTAAATACCTACGTCTAAGAAAAACATGCTTCGTAAATTCGGCCCACCATATCTGTGTGATGCTTGTTTATGATGACGGGACGGGACGTAGCGCAGTGGTACAGCGCTCGCTTGATGCGCGGTCGGTCTGGGATCGATCCCCGTCGGTGGGCCCATTGGGCTATTTCTCTTCACAGCCAGTGCATCACCACTGGTATATCAAAGGCCGTGTTCTGTGCTATCCTGCTGTAGAATGGTGCCAAAAAAATAATAGATCCCTTGCTGTCAATCAGACAGAGTGGCTCAAGATGTGGCGACAGAGGGTTT
>JAECMU010120490.1:0-13792 GCA_016106625.1 Dracogyra subfuscus
GAATATCAATGTCTGTATATTTAATGTGTTTCTGGTGATCTTAATATTTGTAAGAAGCCCAAACTGGATTTCGTCTTCAAATAATTTTGTACGTACGAAAAAACAAAATTTAAGAAATAAAATGAAAATTAACTTAGTATAAATATTAGAACGATTAGAAACACGTTTAATATACAGCCACTAATATTCTAAATTAGAAAATATATTTAATATGTAAGTTTAATCGTAGAAATATTTTATTAATCGATAACATCTTAAAATAGTACAGCAAACTCAGGCATGTCCCTTTAAATAAGAGAATATATCTAATATGTAAGTTTAATAGAAATATTTTATAAGTTGGAAGCATCTTAAAATGTAGCCCCGTCAGCTAACCACTAGAGTTTTTTCCTCGACATAATCATATGTCCGACGCCGATATAACCGTAATTATAATGTGTTGAGTGCGTCGTTAAAAAAAATAAAAATAAAAAAAATAAAAAAAATTTAAAATGTAGCAAACTCAGGAATTTGGACGCTGTCTTCAGTTACTAAGTTGATAATATAAAGGGTATTTACAAGATAAGCTTATCTTTTAAGGCCCTTTTCGCTAGAATGTTCAAGTTGTTACAAAATGTGTTCACTGTTTTATCTTATTGCTCGTGCAGTAAGCACATCCATACATTATTTGATGCAACGAAGACCATTAGCCTTTTCCGCCAGCTGTTTCATTGACTGTCTGCCGGACAATTAATTTATGAGTCAAGCCAGTCGCTCTATTTTGTGGTCAATGAACCAGCTTTCTCCACAAAAAAATTCAGTTTATTTTGTCATAAAGATAGAGAATAAAACACATTCCTAGTCATAGGGATGTTCCAGACATGGAAATGGATGAGGGTAGAATTTTTCTTCTTTTCTCCTTCCCAAAGAAGACCCGTACAATATCCTTCATGTATTCAAATAGCAACAAATATATCAAAAGCAACTATTCTACCATTTTTTTAAAACCAGGAACAAATTGTTTTTATTGTTTCTCTTCTCATTCGTCCCCCGTGTTTCCATTTTTGAATTACTCCTGAGGAATCTAGGTAAACGACAATGACTTGAATGTGCGTGGTATTTAAATATCCATTCAAGCGATGAACAAATGACAGTGATAATAAGGAAGTCATCACGAAAATATTGTTAGGAGCGGAGAAAAACAAACATAGTATATGCTATTATAGCTTTAGATCAAAAGGCTATGAAAAGTATAATGACATTTCTCCACAGACGGCAATGAACCTTGTTAATGGAAGTTTATAACTTGTTTTTAAAGGAAATCGATTTATGCGTATGTTCGTCGACAAGATGTTTGCTACTATTCGTCAGTTTTAACTATACACAGCGTTCTGACAACAGCGCGGTCGTGTATTCTAAGGATGATGGTAAGGGAGACAGAAAAGGTATCATTTGGTCAATGACACCTCTGCAAATCGCTTCATTAGCGGCTATTGATTTCGTGACTTCCTCTAGCGTGTGACATAAAACCCGCTGATGCCGCTATGTATAGTATATTTAAAACCTTTTATTGTACTTACTTTTCTGACGGATTAGCTATAATGGACGTAATTGCCTAAAGCTTTCTTTGTTGGGTTTTTGCTTTTCTGAACCCACCCATCAAAAAAAAAAAAAAAAAAAAAGATAAGAAGAAAAAAAAAAAGATAAGAAGAAAAAAAAAGAAGAAGAAGAAAAAGAAAAAAAATATTTAGAGTAATAACCGGCTATTCCAGTCCTGTCAGAAAAAGGAAAAGAAAATTCGGTTACTCTAAATAGAATATTAAACTTTTGTCAGATTTGGACAAATTAGAAAACTAAAGAAAAACAAACGTCTTGGAGGGATTTTTTCGAAGTATATTGACAGTTGGGCAAGAGGTCCCGGCTTTTAGGCAAGAGCTAGGATTGGTCGTCCCACCAACATCCTGTACTGAATTTACACTAGGAGAAAAAACACAATACATGTTTAACGACATCGCAGGTCATTGTTGTCAAACTATGACTATTTTTCTGACGACACGTAGTCAAAATAGTGAAAGTAACCTTCCTTCCGAGAGACGATTTCTTGATTTGTTGATCAATGGAAGTTTCTTATTGTAGACAAGACGCCGTGCCGAAATAGGTTGCCAACAACTAGTACACTGTATATGTACAGTATATATTATAGCAGTCGGCGGATAAGCGTGTCATGGCGCAGAATACAACGAATGATTCTGATGTGGATTTGCCAAACTCCAGCATTGTGATCCTATCGGTGTTTGTGTCTATATTCACGATCCCCATCATACTGATCGGAAACGGACTCACCATCGTCTGCGTCTGGCGGACCCCGGATCTGAAGACTCTCAGCAACATGTACATCGTCTCCTTGGCAGTGGCAGACTTCTTGACCGGTTGCTTCATACCTCTAAACCTTTCCGCCATGGTCCAGGTTTCCAAGGAGCTCCACTTCAACAAAGACTTCTGCCTGACGATCATATCTGGGAACCTGATCACGGTCGGGGTGTCTGTGACGTCAATGATCCTCATCGCTGTCGACCGATACCTCTACATTGTGCGTCCCCTGCATTACGTCACGCTGATGACAACGGAGAGAACTAGATTCTTGATCGCCGTGTCCTGGGTGCTGTCTGGCAGCCTCAACCTCGTTCCCATTTTCCTCAACAACTGGGACCCTGCGGTGGGATGCGCCTTCTTCCAGACGATCAACGAGGACTTCCTAATGTACTACGTCTGCTTGTACTTCTGGACAGGAAGTACGATTTCTGCCATTTTGTATGGCACTATTTTCCGAGTGGCTTGGCGACAGCACAAGACTGTGACAGCGCTGTACGGAAAACATGCGTACGGCAGTCTAACCAAAGCTAACTGGCAAAGGCTGAAACTCTTCTTTGTGGTGTTTGGGATATACTTCCTGTGCTGGCTCCCTGTAACAATGACATTCATTCTGGGAAGATTTTTCTCCCTTCCTCCTTCTATATCTCATGTCACCATTCCTCTTATCTACGTCAATTCTAGTGCCAATTGTTTTGTGTATGCGCTGATGAACAGGGAATTCAAGCAAGCCATTAAAACGTTCGTTTCTGATGTTAAAGGCTGTTTGTGTTTCAGTTAAAATGAAAATATCTAGGTCTGATACTTTAGCTACCAGTAACCAGACATTGTGATGCGCTACGTTCGAGTCCAAAACTTTCAAGAGATCATAATAATATATCCCTGGCCACTGGAACTGTGGCGGCAGGGGCGGCGACCGCCGCTCTAATAATGTGACCAGTTGAGATTTTTCAAAACTTTCAATTTTTAAAAAACTGTAACTAAACGCTCCTTAATATTTTACTATATAATTTGCATTTCTTTTTTAAATTGTTTTTCCAGTATCTATATTTGACAATTTTCTCTGATATCCTGTGATTAGTAGCATGAATGTTCATAGTTTTCTTAGAAAGGGGGTTACTGGGATGTGGGACGAGAGATAAATAAGAAGACTCGGTGTTTTCATTAGTTGTAGAATAGGTGTACTTAGTGCTCCTACTGGCAGTAGCTAATGGGAATTTCTCTATTAGCTCAGTTGGTACAGAACTGGATTCTCCTAATGAGAGAGTGGTTCGAATCCCTTTAGTGGAGGTCGTCTTTTATTTTGATTTTTAAAGCCGACGTATGGACTGGGTATGTTCTTAACAGAGGAATACAATTATCACGCAGTTAGGACCTGTAACAGTTCAACTGCCCATGGCCCACAGCTCCGGGACGTAGCTTCACTTGAGGAGAGGAGTATGTAGTAGTGTTTGTTTAAAGTTCTCCTCCTGCCAGTAGCTAGTGGGAATTTCTTATTAGCTCAGGTGCTAAAGTTCGAATCACCTCAGTGCAGGCTGGTTTTTATCTGTTACAAAGGTATATGATATAGAGTAGTACTGAGGGGGGGAGGGCGTATTTTGTGACAGTGTCACACACATGATCAACACAGAAATATTACATCGAAACCAAAAAAAAAACACAACCCAAAACAAACAACAACACAAACCCCCCACCCCACCCCCCCCATTTATTTTTAAATAAATAAATTAATAATACATGTAATAATAAAAATAATATAATAATAATAATATAAAAATACACAATTGTTTGTCAAACATTAATTAATACAGCTAGTGTTGAGGTTATAAGATTAAATGAGGAATTGATGGTTAGTATAACCCATAACAATAAAATGCTATATAATAATACTTTTATATGTTTTATAGATTTTGTTTCAGAGATGGTAGTGGATTGTTGTTGTGATCACTTGAGAAAGGGAAGTTTTCTTCTTTTCATTTTCTTAATTCCTTTTCTCTATTTTACACCATTCTAAGAACGGCATTTCACTCTATAGGACAGACTTGTAAAACAAACGTTAAGAAATATTTTTAAAATCCGAACAATCGAACAAGCAAACAATCAAAGTAAACAAAAAGTAAACCAAATAATAAGAATATGAAATGAAAAAAGACTATTAAAGTAAGTAATTAATTTATTAAAAGTTGATATTTAAATGGACATTCCTGAGTTTGCTGCATTGTAAGATGTTTTCGACTAATAAAACATTTCTACGATTAAACTTATATATTATAAATTTTCTTGTTTAGAATATCAGTATCTATATATTCAATGTGTTTCTGGTCCTCTTAATATTTGTAAGATGCCCAAACTGGATTTTATCTTCAAATAATTTCGTACGTACGAAAACAAACAAATTAGGAACTAAAATGTAATTTAATCTAGTACAAATATTACAACGTCCAGAAACATGTTTAATATACAGCCACTAATATTTTATGCAATTTTCTTTATTTTTATTTGATATGTAAATACAATCGTTAAAAAGTCTCTGTTAGTCGATAAGATCTTAAAGATTGCAGCAAACTGAGGACTGTCCCTTTAAAGGCTCTATGTCACGGATTTAATATCCTTATTTTAGTTTTATAGCTCTAAATATGGATCATAAATTAAACTTATATTTATTTTAAACATCAAACCTCACTTTTATATCATCAAAGATGTTTTAATTAAAGCATAGTGGAGGGGATTCCCTGTTACCCTGTCGTCAAATACAACATTTAAATTTTGGAGCTCTTCACAAAAAGTGCAGAAGTTAATTTCATCGGAACAAATCGCATCTTTTCGGCGAAAATATTTCCGCTGCCGGAAATAGTCGAAACGTTCCGATTAAAATGGGATGTGTGCCTCGCTATCGAAAGAATTCGCCCTCAGTTCAAGATTGGACCGATACGTTTTGCATGATGGAGGAAAATGTTTGTTTTACATATTTTCCCATTTATTGCGTGTTATTAATGTCATGATATATTATCATGTTTGGACAGCATGTAGTCTTACTGCAGATATGGATAATGGAATTATTATTGTATACATTTCTCGATTTTAATTAAGCATGAATGATCGAATCGCTGTTTTGACATTTTATTTCCAAAAATATTTACATAGTTAATAAATTCGTTCTATTCATTTGGAAACTTAAACTTATCAGGGCATACGTTGTGAAAATTAACATTCTAAAATTAAAAGTACCTTAAATTATATCAGTAATGACAGTGAAAATCACTTTGTTTTTAAATACATTTGAACCACCAATGTAGCAGAGAACCACAGTTCAAATGTTTTAGGATTAGGTAGGCCTAACTCATCGGTTACGAGAACTATATTCATGAAACCGAACAATCGGTTACCCAAATAAAACTCACATTAACTGATTTCTGGTTACCTAAGATTTTGAAATATTGTCCCCTGCTTATTATATATTAAATCGTGGGTTTTTTTCCCCAAAGGTCAGAATAATACATTACAAATAATAATAAATAAATACAAATAGTTGCAATATTCAAATTTTTAGGGCAATCGAAAATCGTGGTATTTGTCGTGAAATGGTTATAGAATATACTATGAGAAAAAAATGCAAAGCAACCCCAAAAATGTTCTCATTTGACAATATATATTTCCCTCACCCCCATCGTTTTTGTTTGGACATTACATAACTATAGACTATACAGATAGTGATGAGATGGATGGTGCTGCCACATGGGTTTAGTCGACTTTGCCATGCTCTACATTTGCTGTCAGTTGATTTCTCACCCTATCACCCGAGCCAGGGGTGCAGCCTACAGGCAATCAGAAGCACTTTCTAGGAGATATCCATAACAGAATATTTATTAGTTACTTTCTCTGGTTTTGAGCTGGTACTCTCCTATGGCCTCATGTGGGATATGAACCGGTTCCTACAAACCTCCAGTCAGATGGTCCACTGACACCAATAAATGAAAAGGACTAAATGGGTGACCTGTTAACGTCACAATCATAATTATGTACAAATCGAAGTACCCCCATTGGCTATGTACATATACAAGATACATGTACTCGACAAATTCCCAAATTGCTAATTTTTAAAAACAATTGGAAAATTTTAGTTTAACTGGGCAAAATAAAGGAAGGAAATGTGTCATTTAATAACGCACTCAACACATTTTATTTGTATATATTTTTTGTTTTGTTTAACGACGCACTCAACACCCAGTGGTTAGCCGACGAGGATCGATCGTAGACCGACCGCGCATCAGGTGGGCACTGTACCACATTTTATTTACGGTTATTATGGCGTCGGGCATATGGTTATGAAACACAGATATTGAGAGGGGAAACCCGCTGCCGCCACTTCATGGGCTACTCGTTTTGATTAGTAGAAGGGATCTTTTATATGCACCATCCCACAGCCTTTAATATACCAGCCGTGGTGCACTGGCTGGAGCGAGAAATAGCCCAATGGTGGGCAAAATAATTTCATGTAATAATTGATATTCTGTTGAAAAATAAAAAGGTTTCTTCAATTTTCTACTCATCAGAGCTAGCCCTGACATGTACTAAATATAATCTGACATTTTGTTTTCACCTCACCAAATTGAATAATCTCTAACAAGTGAGTGTTCAAGAATTTATGAGCAAAGTTCATGGGTCACCTGGAGAGTATACTTGAAAAAACCCCAATAAATGTTCTTCAGTGGGAAGAGTGGATATTTTTTTCTTACACAGCTGAATGTAAATCAACATATATTTGTTTTGAATTGAATAATAAGAATAAATAGCAAAGATAAATTTATTTATTTGTAACATTTCTGTAGTAGTGCTCCAGATCCAGTAGACATGACATGTAACAAATACATGTCTTCTCGTTTATATCATCCCTGTCTACGGTTCTTTTCTCTGGAATGCTTGATCCCTCAATACATGTATCATCTCTTGTGAAGTAATGTCGAACACAAGATCTGCTACCGTATTTCAACATCTTCACTCACTTCATTCTTTCGATGTTTCTACATAAACAAACAACAAAATATTAATCTAGTAGACACTGACAACAGGCGTACAGGGTCCCATTTTTATGGTNNGGGGGGGGGTCGAGGCTAGTTTTTGCTCAAATTTAAAAAACGGCCAGAATCTGCATAACATTTATTTATATACCAAAACAGCTATATATGTGTCCTCTCTACGAATCTCAGGTTGTCTACCATAAGCGTATGGGACAAGGATGCACATGGCAAAACCTCAAATTTGGGCAAAAATCATAGATATTCGGGCAAAATTTGTGCTAACCTGAGACATTTTCACCATGTACATGTATTCCAAGCATTTTACCCTCAAAATTAGTTGTAATCCATGTAAAAATGTCTAGTCGGTTTGTTTGCTAACATTTTTGTGTGTTTGTGTTATATCATTTCATTCCCAATCCTTGTTAAACAAAATGAATTATTTTAAAGTTTTTATTGTTTACTACTTTATTAAATGAAGCCTTGTAAAGGTAACCAATATGTTTACAAAGGATTTATTGCTGAAAAGACTTAATTTTGTGATTTACATTGCTTTAAGACAGAAATGAGTATTATAAATTGACTTTACAAAACTGTAAACCATCGAAGTTGACTGAACTTAAAAAGAAAATCAATGAATGGAAGACTTACGACATAAAACATTGGAGGTGATATATTTTGTTTGTCCAAGAATACTCACTCCAAGGAGATGTTCATTTCAGGCCTGTTTTTGATGTCCTTGTCATCATATGCAGCTCTCACATCAACAAAAGAGGTATCCATGGCAATTCTGCAATACAAAATATATAATATGTTTTTATGGTGGAATATGTCACATAATGTGTCTATAAAAGCAAGGAGCAATTCCTATCATTTTTTGTTACATTTTTATTGTATATGTATTAAAGGCTCAGACCCTAGTTTCAACCTGTAAAAAGTGACATATATTTGGATAAATTTAAAAGAGAGTGAAACAATACTGTAAAGTTGAAACGGTGAAATACCTTTAAAAATAAGACTAAAACTCGACTACATGACTGTTACTTCTCAGATGCACATGTGGTATTAGAAAAACCAGGATGACCAAAAACATTTTGGTTTATGGAAGTTGATAATCTAAACAATGAAAAATGTACTGGGGTGTAATTAAATATCCTGACATTCATACATTTGAAGCATTGAGGTTTACATTTTAGTTACAAGTGGTAAATCCATGATAACGTACCTTAAAAATAAAATCACATGTTTAATTCCTCATTGTGGTGTAAATAAGATAATATTCCACTCACTGCATTCTATCAAGTTGTGTTTGTGTGTGCATTTCAACTTCCAGCTGTGGTTCAGTGTGCATTTCAACTTCCAGCTGTGGTTCAGTGTGCATTTCAACTTCCAGCTGTGGTTCTGTGTGCATTTCAACTTCCAGCTGTGGTCAAGGTGTGTAGCAGCTGCTCCATGCACTTCAACGCCCACTGTTTGTCTTACACATCACATGTATCTTGATCTTTGCTAGAAATAGTAATTTTACTTATCTGTGATATTCATGTCATTACATTATAAGGATGTATGAATAATCATATAATCAGTGAAATTTGGATTCCATCAAACGTTAAATATAATTATATTATGTAATGACCATAATTCACAAACATTGAAAGCAGGGAGGTGTAGGGCAAGGAACATGTGTATATAGCCAGGAAGGAAATAATGTTTTATTTAATGACACATTGCATTTATAGGCATCGAACATATATTGTTAAGGACCACACAGATAATGAAAGTGAAAACCTGCTGCCACCATGCAATAGGCTACTCTTTCTGATTAGCTGCAAATAATATTTTTTATTATTTAAGCATATAGAACAGAAAATCCAATTACGTTTGGTGCATATATGACGCCGCACTCATTATTTGTTTCACTACGCTGGCTTATCCAGATAAAAAAATAAAGCGAGTATTTGAAAGTGGGACACTTTTGACGGGCTCCTATCGATCTCGGTGTTCATTGGCTTATCACAAGTATGAAATTCTCCAACAAGAGAACACGTGATATTTCGCAATTTTTGAACAAATTTAACTGTCTTGATTGACGGGTCGTCTCATATTTATATTCATAGTGGTTTGGTACAACGTCTTTCCAAGGGTCGGTGGGTGGGGGATTTGTCTTGAAACTTTGACAGTGGCCAGCTGTTGGCATACGCGTTACATGCAAGGGGATGTTACTAGTTACGTAACGCTATTTGGGTAAAGTAGGGTACTGTGTTTGATTTACGTAACATTTTGTTTTCTCAAGAGTATAATATGTTATTTTTATTTATTACTTAGACCTAAAAAGGTGTGTTTTTTGTAATTGCCTATCGGTGGGTATATTGTGAAAAAAATGTCGGTGTCTACAGTTATTCAACACCCGACATTTAATTACATCTAAACAAAATGCTAATTCGGCACCTATCGCTTATTACAATTTTTATTTTATCAACTGCTTACATATATAGCCTCAACTAGAAATGAGTGAGAAAAGTTAGGCAGAGTTACGTCCCCTAACCGCTTTCCAGTTCCAGAGTGTTCTGCCATCAGCAGACATGGCCAATAACCACAGTTGTTTGTGAATATTCAGCTGAGATTTATGCATACCAGTCCCTAGCTGGCATCATAAATGTCCTCTCCTATGCTTTAAAAATAAAGATTGATACAGGTAAAAATTCAGTTGGTAAAATTGCGTTTTGTTATAACTGACCATGTGTTAAATATATGAGATGAATCTAGCAAGTTGTCATCCACCCTGATTGTTTTGGTTTTCTTGCATGGAACTTTTGGAAAACATTTCAAAGCTACAATATCACATCACATTAATTATCATAATTTCATTTAAACATACAAAGTTAACACACCTACAGTTTTAATGAATTGTGTGTGACAGTAACACAGTTGTAATAGTTAGATAATAGAAAGATATGTTTATAGTACGTCCCACAGGGAACACATTTTTTCATACTGTGGAATTTACTATAAGTGTTTATTTGTGATGTACTTGTTTTCTAAATTATACACAACAATAATATATTTTTGTTATTGCCAAAACACTTTTATTTATATTTTTACGTCAAACCAAACTGAAACTATTAACAAAAAACCCACAACATATTCATAGGAAGATGGGACGGACTATATGACACACACACACACACACACACACACACACACACACACACACACACACACACACACACACACACACACGTTCAAGCTATTACTACTGTTGTATTCTGTTTTCATTACCAGTCAATGTTTACAATTTAGCTAAATTTCCAGAACCTATACTAATTCCGCACTCTATTATCATTATTTTAATTTCCACACCCTATGCTAATTCCGCATCCTACTTTTAAATGATTTTAGATAATTTTCAAGACCCTATGCTTATTCATCATTAGACACTCGAGAGTACAGGTTTTATTTGAGACTTTAATGTCTGTAACACATTTCTAAATGTTGTTACATTATTGTTGTACAATTATTTTGTTTGTAATCACTTCCTTTAAAGTGTTCTTTCCATATGTATTAATTATCATGTGTGCTGGTAGACAGTCTTGGTCGCCATTTTTAAAATGGCAGCTTCTTGTTTAGCGGAATTGTACAGACTCATGTGTTTGCTTTTTCATTACAAAGTAATTGAATATGTCAGACACTAGTTCAACTAGAGTGATGCTTGCCTGTACTAAGTGTAGGAAATTCATGGCGGAAGAATACCCACACGATGTTTATCCAGGTTACTGGAATCAAGATGTTTCTTGTGTCTTCCTCTGAAACTGTCAGGAGTTCAACAGTTACGCCCGGGTTCTTGCCCAGTTGGCTAAGAAGACTGACCGGTTCCGGCTCCTGCGCCGTCGCAGTCTTCCATTATGAAATCCATAGCTGAAGTATTAATAACACTTCTGCCAACTGTGCTGTAAGAGACTTTTGCTGCTATGTCTACCACCACTGCCACCAGCCTTGCAGTTCCCGTCTGTCCACTGTTCCTGCAGCTGACCATCTCCTACTGGTGGCTCCCGCTACGGTGTCTACCTGCTAAACGGTCTCTGGGCCTCCACCAACTACTAGTAGGAAAGAAAGAAAGAAATGTTTTATTTAACGACGCACTCAACACATTTTATTTACGATTATATGGCGTCAGATATATGGTTAAGGACCACACCTATTTTGAGAGGAAACACGCTGTCGCCACTTCATGGGCTACTCTTTCCGATTAACAGCAAGGGCTCTTTTATTTGCGCTTCCCACAAACAGGATAGCACAAACCATGGCCTTTGTTGAACCAGTTATGGATCACTGGTCGGTGCAAGTGGTTTACACCTACCCACTGAGCCTTGCGGATCACTCACTCAGGGTTTTGAGTCGATATATGGATTAAAAATCCCATGCCTCGACTGGGATCCGAACCCAGTACCTACCAGCCTGTAGACCGATGGCTAACCACGACACCACCGAGGCCGGTCTACTAGTAGGAAGTCATCAAGTTCATCTTGCAGCCGACCTTCCACGAGCCATCAGAGCTGTAGCCGATCCCGGAGTCATGAAAATCAGATGTCGCGGGAATCAGACTGGTCCAGGTGGCACCACCTACGGTCTAGGTTTGCTAGAACTTGCAGTGTCGATGATCGACACGCATACACCAGGCTTCTAAGGGATGATGAGTATCATTTGTCAGTCGTTGGAGATTCAGATTCAGCAGACCGAATGACCATGGAAGATTGCTTTTTTGTTTGTTTGTTTTTGTTTAACGACGCATTCAACACATTATAAATACGGTTATATCGGCGTCGGACATATGGTTATGTCGAGAAAACCCCCAGTGGAATGGTATGAAATTCAGTGACAAACACATAACCTTTTTGGTAAGCCATGGGTACACGAGGGAGCCAGCTGTATAATATTTCTACCTTATTTGAAATAATTTGTAAAAATAGTTGGATTATCGCAATGGTCCATAATTTAAAAAACAACCTCATATTGCCAAGAAGGTTGACATGGATTTCACTCCATCATGGTCCAGTTAAGGAAATAAAATAGCGTGATTTGGTTTCCAAAAATTAATGTAATTTGCATATATTATTAATCTTTTGAGATATAAGGTTCTTAAATCCGTGACAGTATGCCTTTAAACAAGGTTATCGACCTAAAAACCCTTATCCACCCACCCTCACCCCGACACACACTTGTGGGTGGTGTGGATATGTTTGGCATGCTACTATCAGAGGACTGTTCAAGCACACATGTCGTGGGCACAACCTCTGACTTCGCCAGCGGAGAGTTCTATCCATGACAGGACACACACCTGCACACACGCCTGAATTTAAATTATGGACGTTCAGGTTGTGTTGTCCAGTTATTCCATTTCACTTTCTCTAGTCAAGCGAAGCGTACTTGCCACATGTAGGTAGTACTAGACCAAATACCTTTCGGCAGGGTCAAAGTTCGAGGTGCGCCACACTTTTGATACATCAGTTAACAGCATAAGTCCTGTGATTGGTGATAAATATGAGTGTGTTGGGTCTAAAGAAAATCTAGGAAAAATATGTATAAATAGGTAGTCATAGATGCTACCCGTTATCTCTGAAATGAGCAGCTTCACCCCCATTTTTCTGATTCACTTTAAAGATTGAGGGATGGTAGTATTTATATATGTGGTGTTTATGTCGAATGATACGCTTTAGGTAGACGTTTTAGCCACATATGTTATTATTGTCGTCATTGGGGTTTGTTTTGGTAGTATACACCCTATAGCGATAAATAACTGTCAAACCTATTTTGTGCGATGCTTTGTTACGGTCTTGATTGTCGAATTGGTATTCAAAGCGCGTCTCTGACCCAGAACCTACCACTGGCGTCTAGGACTCTCGTAAACAGTAAGTATGGTTTATTATTCGTTAAGATATAAGAAATGTTTCGTAATTCAAAAGTCCAGTTGCTACACCCATATTATTATTATCACCAAAATACTTATAAATTTTAAGAATTAATAGAGACTAAACGAATTAATACCCTAAAGAAATTAAGCATGTTTCATAAATATAATAATTAATTAATTCAAACGCCCTGGACTATAAACACCATCAAAACCAAAACTATTTAATAAAGTATTACGATTATTTATTCGTTTATAGGTACTTGGATACCCGTATATCTATATTAAATATATGTAGTATTACATCATATATTGTATGTGTTTGTGTATGTATTGTAATTAATGCATTTACTGTCAACCATCTTGTCACGAGTATATAGAGGCTATTTCATGGGGTTTTTTCGAATACGATTTTTATGTCAACGAGTGGTTGACATAAAAATCGTATTCGGAAAACACCATGAAATGGTCTATTTATTATAGACATATTTCCTATCGAAAACACGTAACCAGTGGCGTAAGTATG
>JAECMU010120495.1:0-15290 GCA_016106625.1 Dracogyra subfuscus
GAGGGAGGGAGGGAGAGAATGACAGAGACAGGGAGGGTGGTAGAGAAAGACACAGAGAAAGACAGACAGAGAGAGGGGTGGGGAGAGGGAGGTAAAGGATGAATAGGAAGAGAGGAGAGAGAGAAAGAGAAAGTTTCACAGAGAGAGAAAGAGGAAGTGAGAGGAAAACAAAGAGAAAGAGAGAGAGAGAATGTCAGAGAGAATGTGAGAGGGAGCTATGTAACAGAACCATAAAGCTTGTACATGTTTTTCAATAAAGAAAAAAAAGAAATGTTTTATTTAACGACACACTCAACACATTGTATTTACAGTTATATGGCGTCAGACATATGGTTAAGGACCACACAGATATTGAGAGGAAACCCGCTGTCGTCACTTCATGGACTACTCTTTTTCAATTATTTGTGCTTCCCACAGGCAGGATAGCACAAACCATGGCCTTTATTGAACCAGTTATGGATCACTGGTCGGTGCAAGTGGTTTACACCTACCCATTGAGCCTTGCGGAGCACACACTCAGGGTTTGGAGTCGGTATCTGGATTAAAAATCCCATGCCTCGACTAGGATCCGAACCCAGTACCTACCAGCCTGTAGACCAATGGCTAAACCACGACGCCACCGAGGCCGGTGTTTTTCAATAAGTCAGTGCTTTGTTAACTGCAGTAACTGTGCAGCATTGCAGGCTGCAGACCTAAACCTGAGTAATTCGGTGATGACAGGCACTGTTGTATGGAAGACATAATCGGACATTGTAAAATATTTTCTGTTCTATTTATATGCAGTAACAATTTTTTGTGGCAGGAACATGCCATTCTTATAATAAATATGTTATTAGTAGTCAAACCTGCGCACAGTAAGTAACAGCGGTTGATAAATAACAGCATGATGAATCGCACTCATTAGTTCCTTTAGTTTTTTGCTTGCCCTCATATCAACAACAAAATAGACTATTAAATGAAAAGGTATGTGCTGTCCTGTCTATAGTAAAGCATAAAAAAATCCTTTGCTTCTGGGACAGGATGTAGCCCAGTGGTAAAGCGCTCACTTGATGCGCAGTCGGTTTGGGATCGATCCCCATCAGTGGGCTCATTTGGCTATGTTTCATTTCCAGCCAGTGCACTACGACTGGTATATCAAAGGCATGGTATGTGCTATCCTGTCTGTGGGATGGTGCCTATAAAAGATCCCTCACTACAAAAAAATAAAATAAAAAATGTAGCAGGTTTCCTCTCTAAGACTACATGTATATGTAAAAATGCTTGGCATCCATAGCTGATGATTAATAAATCAATGTGCTCTAGTAGTGTTGTGAAACAAAACAAACTCTCCCTTGCTTCTATTCAGTAGGTGTAGCCTATGTGAGATTAAAGGATTAATACAGTGAGCAATTAACTCTCTGTTCTCACTTCACTGCTATTGTGTGCCAGTATCCAACAATACGACTGACATGTGAAACTCACTATACAGTTTTTGTAATTAGCATTAAATAACCAGATATTTTGTTTTAAAGGTAGGTAACACAAATGTTATGAAAGGTTGAACGGTATTTGGTAGATGTGCAATCATGACAGACACGATAACACTGTTTTCCAAAGTAAAGTTGACGTAGCTTTGCCTGTTTCATTCGATTGCTGACATCGCTACAGCAAATGAAAATAAGCAAATTTGTTTCAAAACGTGACTGACTGAACACTCATTTGATTCAACATACTGTATTTATTTGTATATTTTCTTCTATCGGTAATCATAAATGAAACATTAAAAAACCCACCCCACTAATTCTTGTGTTTATGGTATTTAAATCTGAAAACATCCCAAATGTCTGACTTCCTGAATGAAAACGGCTAACTTCTGTAAGTGTTTACAACGAACTACTGCTATAACGAACTGATGGTCCTGGTCCCTTGCAGTTCGTTATAAGAGTACTTTACTGTATGAGCCCAGGTATTCATGTGATAAATACTTTTTTTCTTATTTTTTTCAGTTTTTTTAGTGCTTTTATTCAATTCAGGTTTAATATTTCAACATCGTGTAGCGTAATAAACTGTGTACAAAGTATTGACTAATTTTCAGCAACTGATTTAGTAACACCAAATTTAAACAATAACATTTCTACCAGTAAAGTTATATAATAAAAACAAAGAAATGACTATTAAATTTTGGCTACAAGTGTGAAGTCAGCACCCTATGGTCTTATCTTTAACCTAGAGTGCATTATAATGAGCATTTTATGAGCTACCATGCCGAGTTTCAGGATGAACGGGATGAAGTTGCTGCTGCTACTAGCTACCTGTCAGCAGGGCTTAATTAAGTTAGTCATACTCGAGGTGACACTTTCACAGCCAGAGCATACAACTGGTGTTAATATTGTGTACCACATCCAGGCATCACCTCGAACAATGTGCATTAACCATTACGGCAATGTGTTGTTAATCTGTGCTCTCTCCACAGAGAATAGCAGCACTGTAGCGGTATATTAGAAATAAACAGCCATTACTGAACCTTAGCAAGCGCACTAATGGAATATAATAAAATGTCACGGGATTACTTCATGAATTACATGAACCAGTGTAGGGTATTGTGTGTGTATATTGTTCATTATTTTTCAGTTGGATTTGGAATCTTTTTTCTTTCTTTTTTTACAATGGTATTGCATGGTTCAGCTTGGGAAAATATCAATTGTGAAAATCTATAGTTCTTTCATGTTTGATGTAGTACTATATCTCTGTATACTACTATCAATAGTTTGATTATAGTATATATAATATTTTGAAGTGTAAATTATATACATGTATTTATACGTCGCGGTTAGGCCATCGGACAACAGGCTGGTAGGTCAGGGCTTCTAGAATTTTATAAAAATCCACTAGCCATGGGATCAGTGATTTTAAAAATGTACTAGCCATAATTAAAAATTCACTAGCCCTACTTCAAATAAATACAATTTTACTAATAGTAATGATCAGATATTTCACCTAAAGAGGGAGATAAAGCTTAAAAATCATTAGATGGAGTGGAAAGAGGGGGGGAGATATTCATAATTACAAAATATGTAAATGCAGCATTTGACAAGATTTTTTTCCACTAGCCGTCGGGTTAGTTATATTAGTTATTTACTAGCCCAACACTAAATATCACTAGCCATGGGAGTGGGGCTAACACAATCTAGAAGCCCTGTAGGTACTGGGTTCGGATCCCATTCGAGTCATGGGATTTTTAATCCAGACACCAACTCCAAACCCTGAGTGAGTTCCCTGCAAGGCTCAATGGGTAGGTGTAAACCACTTGCACCGACCAGTGATCCATAACTGGTTCAACAAAGGCCATGGTTTGTGATATCCAGCCTGTGGGAAGCGCAAATAAAAGATCCCTTGCTGCCAATCGGAAAGAGTAGCCCATGAAGTGGCGACAGCAGGTTTCCTCTCAATATCTGTGTGGTTCTTAACCATATGTCTGACGCCATATAACTGTAAATAAAATGTTTTGAGTGCGTCGTTAAATAAAACATTTCTTTCTTTCTTTCTTTCTGTTTAAAAACAAAAAAGAGGATGTAGCCCAGTGATAAAGTGCTCATCTAATACACATTTGGTCTGGGATCAATCCCTGTCTGTGGCCCAGCCAGTGCACTATAATTCGTATATCAAAGACCATGGTATGTCCTGTCCTGTTTGTGGGATGATGTATATATCAAAGATCCCTTGCTACTAATGGAAATATTTATCAGGTTTCTTCTCTAAGACTACAGGTATATATCGGAATTACCAAATGTTTGACATCTAATGGCCGATGATAGGATCGATTCCCATCAGTGGATCCACTGGGCTATTTTTCGCTCCATCCAGTGCTCCACAACTGGTGTAGCAAAGGCTGTGGTATGTAATGTCCTGTCTGTGGGATGGTGCATATAAAAGATCCTTTGATACTAATCGAAAAGAGTAGCCTATGAAGTGGTGACAGCAGGTTTCTTCTCTCAATATCTGTGTGGTAATTAATAATATTTCCAATGTCATATAACTAAATAAAATGTGTTGAGTGCATCGTTAAATAAAACATTTCCTTCTAATGGCTAATGGTTAATAAATCAATGAACTCTAGGTCAGGATTATGTATGACTTAATGCTATCTCTACGGGCTCCATCAGTGTACATGAACGTCACTATTGAGCATCACATAGTTGGTCTATTGACATTACTATTATTATATCATATTATAATAATAATGTGAATAGTCCAACTATGTGTATCCAGTTGCTGTCTGGAACTTCAAATTGAACAGAGATCAAAATAATAATGTGACACTTGTATTGGTAGCCTAGAGAGAGAGAGAGTATTTTTAACATGCCCATATACCACTAAGGTTTCAGGCATTGTACTGGACACTCCCCGAAGTGGTCAGACTAAGCCCACAGCTAAAAGCTGATGGGGAATGGCAGGTGTGTGGCACAGATAGCCACACGAGACAAGCACCTGTCGTGTTTGGAGAGACTTGGATGTGGAGATGGACAGCGAAAGAAATTGAAAGATAGGACGAGTTGCCAGATTGGGAAGAAATGAAATGGAATTCAAAGGAAAGAAAGGAAAGGTCCAGGACAGAAGGTAGCCTAGACATGCCAGAGACCAGGCTCCATACTTATAAACCTTAAAGTCTAGACTTTAATAAAGTCCAGACTTAACGTCATGGCAACACCATTCAAATAGCATTATGTTAAAGTCTGGAGTTTATTAAAGTCTAGACTTTAAGTTTTACAAGCACGGGGCCTGTTTTAGAGTTGGGATGTGCCTGAAAGGAAAAGAAGGATGGAAATGTTTTATTTAATAATGCACTCAACACATTTTATTTATGGTTATATGGCATCAGGAACCTTTTTTAGACATAGGCACATGTATTAATGAAGTTAAAAGAAAGAAATATATGTACTGTCCGAACCAAAATATTAACAACTAAAACAAAAATTACTCTCCTACCTTTAATTACTGTTACATTTTCCCAAAATTTTGTCCACACGCAAGTTGTGAAAAAACCTATTACAGTGACACAGATTCCACATATGAGACTGTAATGATGTCACTAGTATTGACTTTGCTGAGATAGCATAGGGAAAAATACATGCAGCTTTCTGCCGTCTGCCATTTTTTAAATTTTATGGAATACTCTTCAAAAGGGGTGAAAGCCTCCAAAGTATGTGACATAAATAATATAAAATCAATGATATTTAGTGGTATATTTAAACAAAAGAAAATCATATTCTTTCACGCTCTTGGAGAATATTTCATAAAAAGTAAAAATGGCAGCCAGCACAAAATTACATGCTTTTTGCCCTATGCCATCTCAGCGAGATCGATATTGGTGACATGGTTATCATCTAGTATGTGGAATCTGTGTCACTGCAGTGGTTTTTCCTAGATTTCTGTCAGGACAAAATGTGAGTAAAATCTAAAGAAAAATAAAGGTAGGAGAACAATTTTTGCTAGCTGTTAACATTTTGGTTCGGACAGCAGTTTAAATTGGATTGATCAAGTTTAGTACATGGCCTTTGGTGGATTGAATTTTTCTTTTTTGTCTTTCTTTTTTCGCTGGGCAGGAGAATGGGATATAGGTACATGTTCTGTACTAGAAAGTTAAAAATACATATTCTGTACTAGAAAGTTAACAATACATGTTCTGTGAGTCAGATGTGACCCTCAGTTTAAAAATGTGCAAGTCAATGGTGGCAAATTGCAAGTCAAGGTATGTAGAATTACATGTGATTGCAAACGTACCCTGGACTATATATACAAATTCCAATAATTTATTTGTAAACATATCAGTGTTCTTAAAAATGTGTGTAAATTTATATTCATTATTAACATAACCATTCTGTGATTACTAACACTCATATCATTTTTTTATTTTTTTTATTTTTTCATTTTACAACTTACATAATGATCCTCTAATTAAATCAACCAAATTGGGGCCATGAAAGTAAATTAAAAACAGTTCTGTTCTCTTTGAGAATTCTGTTTTGCAAATCAGACCGTTGTAGAGGGACAATTATTTGTTGATTATTAGATAAAAAAAAGGTTTTTTACCGATATAATGTTATTATACAGACGTGCATGTCCGAGACAATATATCAATCTTCTTCTTACAACAATGCATGGTCCTTCTATAGTTAAGACTTGCAGATTCTTGTTTGCTTCTACAGTGTTTTTATGTTACCTCTGGGACACAATTCACAAAGTTCGCTTAAGCTCACTTAAATAATATCACATCATCGTGGTGGATCGTTTTTACGTTGCATGCACTGCTAGATCTCAAAGTTGTGAGATTTTATTGAATTACACCTCAGAATTATGGAGAAAAAAACAAATCTTCTTCTTGTAAGTACATTTTAGAAATACTGTACATGTGCATTTATGGAAGGAAAGGAAATACTTTATTTAACGATGCACTCAACACATTTTATTTATGGTTATATGGCGTCAGACATATAGTAAGGACAAGACAGATATTGAGAGAGTAAACCCATTGTCACCATTTTATGGGCTACTCTTTTTGATTAGCAGCAAGGGATTTTTTTAATATTCACCATCCCACAAACAAGATAGTACATATGACAGCTTTCGTTACACCAGTTTGGGAGTACTGGCTGGAATGAGAAATATCCCAATGGGCCAACTGATGGGGATTGATCTTAGATCGATCACACACCAGGCCTTATTTATGGAATCATTGAGATGTTTGGCCATTCAGAACACTTCAGCTGATTATGTGCACAATTAAGCGTTTGATACACTTGTCAGTGGTTGTATGTTTACATGTATATTGTTTGGTACTAACATGCTTTATTGTTGATCAACAGTGCCATTGTGCTTATAACCAAATAAGGTTCAAGCTATAATTTTCTACTCCTGAAGAATTTGAACTCTATACATTTACACAGCCAGCCATAGTTTTTTTTTTTTTTTTAAATTAACATCTGTATACTGAATTGTATTCTTTCCTCTATTATACTGGTTTTTTATTTTTATTTTTATTGCTTCTATATAGAGCTATTCCTCAGGTTATTCTTGTTTGCTTCTATAGTGTTTTTATCTTACTTCTGGGACCCAATTCATAAAGCTTGCTTAAGCTCACTTAAACAATATCACATCATCATGGCAGATTGTTTTTACATTGCATGCACTGCTAGATCTCAAAGTTGTGAGATTTTATTGAATTACACCTCAGAATTTTGGATAATATTTTTTTTTTCTTCTTGTAAGTACATTTTAGAAATACATGTACCATACTGGACCGGAAATAAGCCCAGGGAGCCAAAAGAACTCATTGTGAGCTTAGCATGGGTGGGCTTATTTCCAGACATGCGTCCAGTTTAGTTGAATTTTTTTTTTAAACAAATTAAATAACCAAGAAGAAAACAAAAAACTTTATTAAAACGAATGAGGGCCTATTTCTTAAATGCTATCAAAATGGAGGTGGGCTTATTCAAAGGCATGGGCTAATTTCCAGTCAAATATGGTACATGTGCATTTATGGAAGGAAAGGAAATGTTTTATTTAACAACGCACTCAATAGATATTATTTATGGTTATATAGCGTCAGACATATAGTTAAAGATCACACAGATATTGAGAGAGGACACCCGCTGTTGCCACTTTATGGGCTAGTCTTTTCAATTAGCAGCAAGGGATCTTTTTAGAGGGTACATGTACATACGACGGCCTTTGTTACACCAGTTGTGGGGCACTGGCTGGAACGAGAAATATCCCAATAGATCAATCATACATCGATCAGGCTGCATTTATGGAATCACTGGGATATTTGGCCATTCAGAACACTTCAGCTAATTATGTGCATAATTAAACGTTTGATACACTTGACAGTGGTTGTATTTTTTACATGTTGTTTGGTACTAATATGCTTTCTGTCCTGGACAGAGGAGATGGCCAAGCCCGACACCTGTGCCCAGGACAGGCGTGTGCTACAACAGCTTGTTTTGAATGTGCATGTTAAACACTGACCTGACCTGACCTGACCTGACCTGACTAATGTGCTTTATTGTTGATCAACAGTGCCATTGTGCTTACAACCAAATAAGGTTGAAGCTCATTGTCGTGGGCACACATCATTGGAATCTAGCTCTGTTGGTAGAGTGTTTGCCTGAGATGCCTGGGTCAAAGGTTCAAACCTTCCCAGTGAATCCATTCTGTGATTGTTTTTTTCAACCAAATGTTCTGCAGCGGGCAGCATAGCCCAGTGTATGATACAGTGTCCGCCTGATGCGTGGTCAGTCTAGGATCGATCCCCGTCAGCTAACCACTGGGTTTTTTTCTCGTCATAACCATATGTCCGATGCCGATATAACCGTACTTATAATGTGTTGAGTGCGTCGTTAAAAAAAAAAAAAAAACAACAACAAAAAAACAACAACAACAAAACAACAATGTTCTAGAATTAGTACATCAAAGACCATGGTACATGTATGTGCTGTTCTGACTTTGAAAGAGTGCATATAAAAGAGACCTTGCTGCTAATGAAAAAATGGAGTGGGTTTTCTCTAAAAAAGTGTGTCAGAACTATCAAGTGTTTGACATCCAATACTGGATGATTAACAAATTGAAAAGTTTGTGGTGTCATTAAACAAAACAAACTTAAACTTTATTGTGGGATCTATCAGCCTCAGGTCAGGTCAGGTCAGGTCAGGTCATAGGGTTTAATGTGCACATTCAGAGCAAGCTGTTGTAGCACATGCAAGAAAGAAAGTTGGGGGTGGAGGGGAAGGAGGGACCGCCAGCACTGGTAGGTGCAAGGGAGCACCAGCAGTCCGATCGAGATCGGTAGCAGGCATCGAATACCGGCCTTGGTGGCATCATGGTTATATATAAGCACTTGGTATACAGGCTGGTAGGTACTGGGTTCGGATCCCAGTCAAGGCATGGCATTTTTAATTCAGACATCGACTCCAAACCCTGAGTGAGTGATTAGCAAGGCTCAATGGGTAGGTGTAAACCACTTGCACCGACCAGTGATCCATAACTGGTTCAACAAAGGCCATGGTTTGTGCTATCCTGCCTGTGGGAAGTGCAAATAAAAGATCCCTTGCTGCTAATTGAAAAGAATAGCCCATGAAGTGGTGACAGTGGGTTTCCTCTCAAAATCTGTGTGGTCCTTAACCATATGTCTGATGCCATATAACCGTAAAGAAAATGTTTTGAGTGCATCGTTAAATTAAAATTTATTTTATTGTTGATCAAAATGGTTTAGAAAGATTGAAAGACACACACAAGTACAGGTATATATAATCTCTATACATCATCCTATACATACATGTACATCAGTATTGAAAATATCCTTGATAATTATACAGCAAATTTAACAAACAACAGACCTGTTATCATGGTGATAGTTGGTTGTAATGAGAAGACTGGTACCTCTCAAACCCACACATAGCACCAGTCCGAGCGCGAGCGGGAACCTACTAACTTGATTAATTACTAATCACTGTTCGCTTTAATCACAGATTTCCCATCACAGGAACAAAGCTCGTGATTGCATGATGGACGCCAATAGGATATTAGAGATTATTTTTGTAAGTGTGGATATTAGGCCCTGACAAGTGATGTCAATTTGATTGCTGAGTAATTTGTGATAAACGAGAGTCCGGTGTCCTTGGTATGACAGTCGTGGCACACGGTGGTTTATAATAACTTGATCTTGTTAATTGAGTTGTGTGTGCAATCTGTCAATTTGGTGTCTAATTTTATTCATAGATGTATGGTGTTGTTAGAAACCTTTACCTTGGGCCAAAAGGGGTAGGATATAGCTATAATGTCCGTTCCATCATTCTATTAAAATATTGTGGGTTTTTTTTTAAAAATAATTTCAGTTTGGTTTGATGTAAGAGGAAAAGTGAAACTGTTTTGAAAATAACAAAGACATATAATTTGTGTGTGCAATTTATAAATCAATTGGCTCGGAAATAAATGACTTGTAGTAAATTACATTGTATAAAAAAAAAGTGATCCCTGTGGGACGGACGGACTATAGATACAATATTTTTTTCTTGCATCCCATCCTCTGCCTTGTCTGTGGGATGGTGCATATAAAAGATTCCTTGCTGCTAATTGAAAAGAGTATCCCATGAAGGGGCGACAGTGGGTTTCCTCTGTCAATATCTGTGTGGTCCTTAACCATGTCTGATGCCATATAACCATAAATAAAATGTGTTGAGTGCATCATTAAATAAAACATTTCCTTCCTTGTTTCCCATTCTCTGCTCCATAAGAGGTATAACATAAGTAAATATATGTACAGTACTACAGTTCTCTTTGTTTATATTTATTTTTGTGTTTATGTCCAATTATGTTCAAGCATGCTATCCTGGGCACACACCCCAGCTATCTGGACAGTCTGTGGTTGGTAAGAGAGAAGTCAGTGTAGTTGCCTTACACCCTATCCACTGAGTCATTAAACTTAAACATTGCTCTGGATGGAAGCCGGTATTGGGATGTGAACCCAGTACCTACATTTATTAGCCTATATATATATATTTTTTGGTTTGTTTAACGACGCACTCAACACATTTTAATTACGGTTATATCGGCATCGGACATATGGTTATGTCGAGAAAAAAACCCAGTGGTCAGCTGATGGGGATCGATCCTAGACCGACCGCGCATCAGGCGGGCACTGTACCACTGGGCCACGCTGCCCGCTGTATTAGCCTATAAGTCCAATGACTTAGCCACTACACCACCAAGACCAGTAAAGTTTGTTTTGTTTAATGACACCACTAGAGCACATTGATTAATTAATCATCAACTATTGGATGTCAAACATTTGGTAATTCTGACTTGTAGTCATCGGAGGAAACCTGCTTCATTTTTTGCTACAACAGCTTGCTCTGAATATGCATGTTAAACCCTCTGACCTGACCTGACCTGTAAACATTTTCTAATGCAGCAAGGAATCTTTTATGTGCAGTTTCCCACAGACAGGAAAGTACATACATGTACCATGGTCTTTGACCAATTGTGGTACACTGGTTGGAATGAGAAAAAACCCAATCAGATGAATGGATCCACTGAGATGGTTCGTTCCTGTGATGCAAGCACCTCAGACGAGCACTCAAACCACTGAGCTAAATCCCACCCCAAGGCCAGTCTGAACCGAGTCTATTTGAAGAGCATATCGTACATTAAAGATCCTTTACTTCTTTTTTGGTTTTGTATTATCTTCTCCTTCTGCATTATTCCAGCCAATGCTCCACAACTGGTATAACAAAGGCTGTGGTATGTATTATCCTGTCTGTGGGATGATGTATATTAAAGATCTTCTGCTGCTAATTGAAAAGAGTAGCCCATAAAGTGGCACATGCGAGTTTCCTCTCTCAATACCTGTGTGGTCCTTATAAAATAAAATGTGTTTAGTGCGTTGTTAAATAAAACATTTCCTTCCTTCCTTCCTTCCTTCCTTCTTTTCTTCCTTTACTTGTCATTTGTTTCTGTATTATCTTCTTCTTCTTCTTCTGCACTTAATGCTCCTTAAAATTCAGATCACGAGTTCTATTATCTCCATATGATCTCAGCTGTGAGCAGTAGGACGGGTCTTTAATAAAATGATAGATCTTGTAGGAAATCAAATTTCTGAAGGACAATATTAGAAAACAGAGAAAGATGGATCACTGACACATGAGCATAGTGCTTAATCATGGTTATGAGTAGTTGGTGTGGTAATACGCATATACAGTATGCTGCCAGTAGGCCAGTGGTTTATTTAAATTATCACTGGTTGGTCCTCTGTAATATTTAACCTATGGCAGGGCAGGTTCTGGTGATACAGTGCTCGCTCGATACACGGCTGGTGTGGGGCATATATAGCCCCGTGGTAAAGCATTTGCTTGATGCACGGTAAGTCTGGGATCGATCCCCATCAGTGGGCCCATTGGGCTATTTCTCATTCCAGCCATTGCACCATGACTGGTATATAAAAGGCTGTGGTGTGTACTGTGGGATGATGCATATAAAATATATCTTGCTGCTAATCGAAAAGAGTAGCCCATGAAGTAGCAACAGCGGGTTTCCTCTCAATATATGTGTGGTCCTTAACCATATGTTTGATGCCATATAGCCGTAAATAAAATATGTTGAGTGTGTCGTTAAATAAAACATTTCTTTCTTTTTTACTTTGGCAGCCATGCTGGTTTTCTGATGGCTGTAGTAACTAGTTCCTACAGTCAATAGTGTATCACTTATATTAAAGGAAGGAAATGTTTCATTTAACCACCACACAGATATTGAGAGAGGAAATCTGCTGTCGCCACTTCATGGGCTATTTTTATTTATTAGCAGCAAGGGATCTTTTATATGCACCATCCCACAGACAGGATGGTACATACCACAGCATCAATAAATGGAGTATGGTGGTTATGAAAATCGTTGAATAAAGTACATTTAGGGACAAATCAAATTATTTTTGTTCAGGTAATACTTTGTTAGGTCATTAAATAGGTCAGTGGTCTGTGACAACATGCCTTTAACCAAAGAGATGTGACCTACATTTTAACTGTGATTGTCCAATCCAAATCAGATATATTAATGGGCCAAAATACCTGATCCTATCTGAATAAGATGGTTTTGTCACCATTTGGTTACAATAACTAAATGTTCATTTGTTTTGGTTCTTAAGTGGTCTTCATTAATGCAAGTTTCAGTGTACCGTAACAAATATATTAAACTAAATTCCTATACACTCTGTTCATGATGAAAATAACTAATATACTTATAATTGTTGGATATTAATTTCTTCTTCTGTCCCCAATCATTGGATATTTGCACCTTCGTTACTCACAGCAGATAATCAATAGCTTCTGTTGATGGACTTATGAGCATTGTGTGACACTATGATTAATTGAAAATGTCATCTGTGACAATAACAGTGTTTTTACGGTCTTGTCGTATTGGGTTTTATTAGCATTAATTTTACATTTGTATATTAATAGGTTTTTCCTGCCTCTTGTTTATACACAACAACACCTCTAATAATATCGTAAACATAGAATTTGGTATGGAAATTTGCTCCTTTAAGAGTAACAAACAAAATGCTGCTTTAAGGTTATTTTTGTTCATAATAACAAAACATTTTTGCTTTAATAGAGAGAGTTAAAAATAAAAAGCAAATTTGAAAGGCGATTGTTATGAATCTGTTTTAGATTTGTGTTTATTCTTAATTAAATGTGGAATAAATCAGACATGTGCATGGCTATATATACATGGAAAGAAAGAATGAAATGTTTTATGTAACGATGCACTCAACACATTTTATTTACGGTTATATGGCGTCAGACATATGGTTAAGGACCACACAGATTGTGAGAGGAAACCCGCTGTTGCCACTTGATGGGCTACTCTTTCCGATTAACAGCAAGGGATCTTTTATTTGTGCTTCCCACAGGCAGGATAGCACAAACCATGGCCTTTGTTGAACCAGTTATGGATCACTGGTCCGTGTAAGTGGTTTACACCTACCCATTGAGCCTTGCAGAACACTCACTCAGGGTTTGGAGTCGGTATCTGGATTAAAATGTTTATGTCTCGACTGGGATCCGAACTCGGTTGACGTCGTGGTTAGGCCATTGGTCTACAGGCTGGTAGGTACTGGGTTCGGATCCCAGTTGAGGCATGGAATTTTTAATCCAGATACCAACTCCAAACCCTGAGTGAGCGCTCCGCAAGGCTTAATGGGTAGGTGTAAACCACTTGCACTAACCAGTGATTCATAACTGAAAGAGTAGCCCATGAAGTGGCGACAGCAGGTTTCCTCTCTCTCTCTCTCTCTATATATATATGTGGGGTCCTTAACCATATGTCTGATGCCATATAACCATAAATAAAATATATTGAGTGTGTCATTAAATCAAAAAAATTCCTTTCTTCCTTCATTTTTTAAGTTTTGTTTACCATTAACCTATTGCAAGTATGGCAGATGTTGATCATTGTTTCGGCTCAGCAGCTGTTAATACATTGATTGGCAGTACACACCTCTGTTTGTTAAACCCCAGCTTGTGCTAAATCCTAATGTCTGCCCATCCCCCATATTAGTCTGTCAGCAGACCCCCATGTTATGTTGGTGATTTATCACTGATGACTGACCAAGACTCGAAACACAGAACTATACAATTAGTTCCAACAGACATGCTCTGATTTCAAGCAAATCAAGGATATTTTTAAATCTGTGTTTTGTTTGCTAAAAATATATGTAATAACATTTCTAAATTGGGTTGAAAAATAAGAATGGTTCGGCGGGGATATATGGTTTAATTAGTGACTATTAAATGACTCGGTCTGGCCCAGAGATTGAGATATTACATTTCACAGACGTGACTGTAGATATATGGTTTATTTGCGTCAAAAGGAATTGATTTTTATCTCAATATTCAATAATGTTAAAAATAACATAAAAAAATTAAATTTTAAACTCATACCAAGACACATATCATTGTTTTTTTCTCTTTTAAAATGTCTATGTTATTAAAAAAGTTTCTTAACAAAAGAAAGAAGGAAACATTTTATTTAATGACACACTCAACTTTTCTTAACAAATTACCATCTAATTGTATCAATATATTCATAATAAAAGAGTGAGGACGAAATACTGGAACAGTTTAGATGAGCAGTTTGAAGTTACTTTTTTTTACTAGTAATCAATAATGCAGTACTTTCATTTATTTCAACATATTTTCAAGGTTCAAGTATGCTGTCCTGGGCATACACCTCAGCTATCTGGATTGTCTATCCAGTTAGTTGTTAATTGTTAGTGAGAGGAAAGAGGGTATAGTGGTCTTACAACTACCATCTGAGTCGTTAAAACTCACTCTGGGTGGGAACCGGTAGCGGGATGCGAACCCTCTACCTACCAGACTTATGTCCAATGGCTTAACCACGACACCACTGACATTGGTTTTTAGTACACAGAGAGTTAAGGTAGAACTGTACATGCAGTTGCTTTTCCTTGGCTGGGTTTAACGACACCACTAGAGCACATTGATTTATTAATCATCAGTTATTGGCTGTCAAACATTTGATAATTTTGACATATAGTCTAAGAGAGGAAACATTACATTTTTTCATTAGTAGCAAGGGATCTTTTATATGCTCTATCCCCCAGACAGGATAGCACATACCACGGATCAATCCCTGTTAGTAAGTCCATGGGGCTGATACTCACTCCAGTCAGTGCACCACGACTGGTACATCAAAGGCCATGGTATGTGCTATCCTATCTATGGTATGGTGCATATAAAAGATCC
>JAECMU010120512.1:0-10968 GCA_016106625.1 Dracogyra subfuscus
TTCAAAAACACAAGTTCTCTCTGTTCTGCTTCAAAATCTATAATGAATTGCATTAAAATGACAGTTTGTTATAAATTTAACATCAAAAACAGAGAGCCATAAACGCAATCTCTTTAAACTACATGACGTCATTGTGTGCGTTTGTCAAATCGTGATGACGTCATATTTAGTAGCGACAAAGCCATTGGTTTGTAAGCGTCAAATTGTCCAATAATATTGTTTGCTAGACCAATACATAATAAGTCACTAGGGAAATTATGATTTATATTTCCCCGGTTCTGAGTGCCCGCTGGGGTAATAAATCCTAATACAATAGTTGTTTTCTCTTTGTCACCCATGTTTGTATGGTGATGTAGGGTTGAAAATCAATGTGCTCTAGTGGTGTCATTAAACAAAACAAACTTTACTTTATATAATAATAAAAAATAGGAATTATTTAAATTAAGATTGGAAATTTTTTACTTTAAAATTGGGAATAAAAAAAAAAAGACATAGCATTTGGGGAATGGTGGGGAATGAAAGAAAGAAAGAAAGAAATGTTTTATTTAATGATGCACTCAACACATTTTATTTACGGTTATATGGCGTCAGACATATGGTTAAGAACAACACAGATATTGAGAGGAAACCCACTGTCGCCACTTCATGGGCTACTCTTTCCAATTAGCAGCAAGGGATCTTTTATATGCATCATCCCACAGACAGGATAGCACATACCACAGCCTTTGATATACCAGTCGTGGAGCACTGGCTGTGATGAGAAATAGCCCAATGGGCCCATCGATGGGGATCGATCCCAGACCGACCGTGCATCGAGCGAGCGCTGTAACACTGAGCTATGTCCCGCCCCTTGGTTGGGAATGATGCCGATTACTGGAGTCTAGAAACACAGCTAATAAAACCCTGGACGAATCTTCCAAACTTAACTGTTACTTACATTCTTCATGTGAATTGTCATCAGGATAAGGAACATCGAGTACTGCGTGGTCATGGCTACGGGTTCGTTGGTAAATATAGCGGCCAATCACAACCACCAATACGTAGAATACATACAACAGGATAAACCCTGGACAAAAAAAAAAAAAAGACTTTTATGTTCCGTTTATCAATTCATATACCACAAATGAGGATTTAGTCTGGTTTTGGAGATTAAATCATTTTAACAACAATTAAGATTAATTTACATTCTAAAATGAACTGGCCCAGTTTACTCACTTTTGAAATGATGATACATGTAATTAGTTATGGGCTGAAGATTGTACTGAAAATAGTTTATGGTCAGGGATACCTACAACACTTATATTGAACCTACATATTTAATTTGATTTTTAACTTGGGACAGCAGTGCATTATCTTATATTCTGAGTTGGGGTGTTCCCCTGGTCCCCTCCTCTTACTTCCAATGTCTGTTGGTTTAGTTTACCCAGTGCTTCATATTTGGTGATTTCCCGTTTCCACAGAATGTAGAACAGCCAAAACACAGAAACCAAGAAAAATATGACATCTCGAAGAAATGGTCGTTGCATGGCATCAAAAGGGCTGACAATAGATATGGTGCCAGCAATCACCGTCGTCACAAACATACCAGCACCTGTGAATGCAAACAATATACATTGGAAGTCATACAGAATACATGGTTCACTTTTGTCTAAAACTGGATTATTGATGAAAAATACTTGTACTTGACAGGGTTAGCTGTAAAAGCTCTGATAAACCAGGGGGCAGGACATAGCCAAGTGCTAAAGAACTTGCTCGATGCACAGTTGGTCTAGGATCGATCCCCATTGGTAGACCCACTGGGCTATTTCTCGTTCCAGCCAGTGCACCACGACTGGTATATCAAAGGTTGTGGTATGTACTACCCTGTCTGTGGGATGGAGCATATAAAATATCCCTTGCTGCTAATCAGAAAGAGTAGCCCATGAAGTGGTGACAGCAGGTTTTCCCACTCAATATCTGTGTGGTCCTTAACCATATGTCTGATGCCATATCACTGCAAATAAAATGTGTTGGGTGCATCGTTAAATAAAACATTTCATTCTTCCTTCCTGATATACCAGAGGCCAGTTGTTCAAATATTGGTAAATTAACTTAAAGGAAACATGACACGAGACCATATTATAGCTTATTTTAAAAGAAAAATGATATAAAAGTAATATACAAATACGTTTATAACAATAAAATACGTGTAGTCAACTTAAAACGAAGAAATTATGCTGATCAGTATCAAAGTACAATTTATGCATATTTATTCCTGAGCGTTCGGAAAACCCCGGATGTGACGTCAGAGCAGTGATACTCTTCCATTGTTGTTAACTGTTTATATATGGAGTAAGGTACTTACGATCTTTTCAGTCCAACAATGCGGTACTGCGCAGCCTTTGGGTGTAAAAATAAACAGTTTAAACGATCAGGATTGTCTTTTTACGGTTTTTCAAAGGATTGTATCCGAAGAAAGACGCGTGTATTTGATCACAAAAGAAAAGATTAGACACCAACACCGCATAGTACTTTGGTGCGCCTATTTACAGCTCGTGACAAAAACAGTACTCGGTTGCGAATGCCGAGGTGTACATTGTACATATTTGGCACAAATATATACTTAAACATCATGTATTTATATATGTTTAAAAAAATGTAGAATTTTTTATTTATTATTATTGTTTTTTGGGGAGAAAAAAAAACACAAACATTTTTCATGTTAGGGCTGTAGCCCTACATTTCAAAATAAGTATTCACCATCTGAAGAAGGAAACGTCAATAAGTAATTAAATATGGCATATACAAACATGGGATTTGGCAAGGATACATCTCAGTATGATGTATTTAAATATTATTATTATTTTTAAACGTAGAAAACAAAAATAATTTTAAATAATGTTTTTAAATCTTCGGGCGGAGTATGTCACAAAACGTTCCTCGTCGCCTGAAGCCGCAAGTAACACGAAGTAAAATACAAAATAAACCACTACTGTCGGCATCGAAATCGTTATTATGTTTCGTCCACGGGCTGTCTTGAGAATCGGAGTGTTGTTTTAGTTAATTGGTCCTTTCTTTCTGTGGATGGCAGGTGTATATTGCAAGGTATCGACCAAGTAAGTGATTACCACTGTCTAGACCTAAGTACAAAAATACTTACCAGTTTTTTTTAGATCACAGGGTACTGTGGCGTAACCTGTCGCGACAGAACAGAACAGACTATAGTACAATGTTATGGGCATTATCAACCGCCCTGCTACATTACTGTAAATAATTCTGTAAAACCCTTGATTAAGTAGACTTTTTAATCTAAAATTTCAAAACTGACAAATTATCACTTGGTCAATTTTACTCTAACGCACCCAACCCATAGCCTGAACAGGTGTAATAATATGATGCTTTTTTTTTTTAAGAAGAGAAAAATACTATAACCCCATGTCATTCTGTTGAAATATATTTAGTTAAATAGTTTATTATACTATCGAGTCATTTATGTTGTTTTACAAGTCAGGTTAATGAAAGGGAAGCGCCTTGTAAATTAGAGCGTTTGTTTACATTGTGCGAACAAGAAAAATACAATATTTTCTATAAAAAATAAATATTTAAATACATCATACCGAGGTGTATCTTTATGCTAAATATAACAGTATACACCTCGGCATTAGCTATCGGGTTTTGGTTTTGTCTCCGGGTTACTTTCGGGCTCCGGGCTGTAAATTGGTAGACCAGTCTGATCTGGCACCATCAGTTTTCCCACCCTCCGACTTGCTATCCGTTTTTCCTTCAGTATCACTGTAGTAAGTAAATGTGTATCTTTCTTCATTTACTAATGGTGCAAATTGATACGGCAAAACATTTTGTGAACGAACACTCATTGTTTTGGTCAGCTGTGTACAAGTCTTAGATTCTTTATGAGTGGTACGAACAAATGCTTTGAAGTGTAAGGCATCAGATCAAGCTACTCGTCTCTGATGTCACGGAACTCCTGACTGCCTGCTCATTAAAGATCGGCAATTTCCGCTAAGAGCTAGTATTTGTTTCTTTACTAAAAAAAAATGTTTTTAGGCGATTCAATTTATAATTAATTGTACATGGTTGGTGCCAAATATAGGTCACATGACATGTTTCCTTTAACTAGTGGTTAACAGAAATGTTTAAAACCAAAAACTAAATCAAAACAAAAAATAACTCACAACATATATGTTAAAATCTTATCTAGAATAACCAAATATATGCACACACTATCAAATCTAAAGTTTATTTTGTATTTGTGGAACAAAATAATTACCAGCAAAACTAATCCAGGGTTAATTTAACTAAGCTTTGAACAATCAGGTTCAGGACTGTCAATTTCACCATTTCATTTCATTTAAACTTATTTTCGTGCTTATATCCAATTAAGGTTCAAGCACGCTGTCCTGGGCACACACCTCAGCTATCTGGGCTGTCTGTCTAGGACAGTGGGTTAGTTGTTAGTGGGTTAGTGGTTAGTGAGAGAGAAGAGGGTGTATTGGCCATACACCTACCCATTGAGCCCTTAAGAACTCTGGGTTGGAGCCGGTATCGGGCTGCGAACCCTGTTACCTACCAGCCTGTATTCCGATGGCTTAACCACTGCACCATCGAGGCCGGTTCAATTTCACCAGATCCATGTCTTATGACAGGAGGGGGAGGGATGTAACAGCTTCCTTTAAAACCTGTATAGCATGTAATAAATGATATTTACAACACTATTATCATTCATCAGTGTTATGCAAAGCTAGCTACATGTACGACATGCGTACAAAAAGATTCTGTTGCAAGGGTATTCCCATTAAACAGGACCATGAAGACTCAATCATTTTTGTTCAAGGTTGGATGTGAAGAGAATTGGACTGATAGATTCAGTCTCCACGAGTACTTGAGTAGACGTATACAGGCCGAGGCTAGCAAGACTACAGTCCGTTCACAAAACTCGATTCCATTCACAGGACTCGAGTACCCGTACAAGGTGGAACACAATGATCAACTATAATACAGTGAACAATGTAGGACAACAATTTCAGCAGTAGATAATCAATAAGTTACACAATAATTATATGATGATGCGCTAGTTTCTCTTTTAAAATCTGGCCGTTCATCCACCACATCAATCAACCGGTTTGTAAATGCCATACAATGGCATGATCTGGCATCCATGTTGAGCTGTGGAATTAACGTGCATAATGCTATTTTAGTTTATTCCTTAATCTCATCATCATCTAGTGTGAGTGTCTGGTGCTCGGGTCCAGGTCGAGTTCAACTCTCGAGTACGCGAGGAAATATTTTTTAACTCGTGGAGGCCAAAGACAGATTGCAAATATAGAAGAACAAGAATGGTGAACACATACGAATAATGCTTCCAATAAGCTTTGATTACACTGAAACCTGCAGTCTTAACTCATTTGATAACCTTGTCACATTTGTTTTTTAAGGTGCAATATAAATGCTACAGTCGTAGTAGCACTTTGATATACACATATTTAGCAATTTTAAAACAAAGTGCATTGTTACACAAAGTCGCATCCCACATATTAGGGGAGAGATGTAGCCCAGTGGTAAAAGATCCCTTGCTGATAATCGAAAAGAGTAGTCAATGAAGAGGCGACAGCAGGTTTCTTCTCTCAATATCTGTGTGGTCCATGACCATATGTCTGATGCTATATAACCATAAATAAAATGCATTGAGTGTGTCGTTAAATAAAACATTTCCTTCCGTTCCACATATTAAAACCTAAATGGCTATAATACAGTTGTGAGTGTGGATTTAGCTCAGTCGGTAAAGAGCTTGCCTGGGGTGCTTTGATCATAAAATTTAATCGCCTATGGTCCTTCCCACAAGGAATGCCCTTTTTCATATTGTGGAATTTACTACAAGCTATTTATTTCCAAGTCAATTGTTTTCTAAATTACACACAAAAATAGTAGTTTTTTGTTATTTCCAAAACACTTTTATTTTTCTTCTTACATCAAACCAAACTGAAGTTATTTATAGAAAACATTTTTGTAGGGGGATAGAACGGACTACACATGGACTCATTTTCTCATCATTATTTTCTTAATCAAACCAGTGTCCCATGACTTGTACATCAAAGTCTGTAAAATATATTCTGTCCCGAGCTACTTTCGATATACTAAGTCAAAACCTATACTAGCTCGAATACCTTTTTTACAATTTAGATTGACCATTCAAAATTCGCGCCAAAATTTCCTCAAATCAAACTGCACACCTTTTTCTCTTTGGCTTATTCAAAATTCCATAGCACCACCACCCACTCCCACCTGCTACCGATTTCGGTCGGACTGCTGGTGCTCCCTTGCACCTGCCAGTGCAGGTGGTCCCCTCTCCCCCATCCCCACCCAACTTTCTGTCTTGGACGCAAGAGTTTGCTTCGCAAGCACTTGCACCCACGACAGGCGTGCGCTACAACAGCTTGCTCTGAATGTGCATGTTAAACCCTATGACCTGACCTGACCTGTCCTATTCTGTCCTGTCTGTGGGAAAGAGCATAGAAAAGATCCTTTGCTGCTACAAAATGTAAGGGGTTTCCTGTTTAAGGCTAAAACAATCAAAACGAACTATTGGTCTCTGGTCAGACCAAAATTCCACAATTGATGCGGTGATGCAGCTTTTGTTTTTCAAAAAAAAATTTAAACCATTGATTGCATAGAAAAGGTGCATATATCTGAGATATATGAGAATGCACATCTTAGTTCATGCGCAATGGTATTTTGGCTCCAAATGTGGTTTTACGTCACAGCAAGAAAAGCCTGGCAAAAATCGACGTTATACCATGGGGGAAAAAAAAAAAAACGTTGACACTTGAGGATTAAAATCGACATGCATGCTGACCAGAGACCCGAATGTTTTTTTTTAGCCTAGGCCTATATATCAAAAGAATTTTGGACATCAAACAATATATCTTATTATTAATATTATTTAGTAAAACTGTATTAACATAAAGTAAAGTAGTGCTAGTAATTTTTTAATCGTGGCTAGTAAATTAAAACAAATCACTGATCCCATGACTAGTGGATTTAAAAAAAAGAAAGGTTTTTTTTATCCCACTGTCCCCTTTTTTTTCTCACCTTTGAATTCCATCTCATTTCTTCCCGATCTGGCAATTTCTCATATCTTTCGAAAAAAATTGCTGTCCAGTCTTTGTCTTTCCAACTGCGACAGGTGCTTGTTTCTAGTGGCTATCTGTGCCACACACTTGCCATTCCCCATCAGCTTTTAGCTGTGGACTTAGTCTGACCACTTCAGGGAGTATTTAGTAGTTACTTCTGGCATTGTTAAGAGGCACTTGTAACCACCTACTATACACCCTACTACCAGCGGTTGTTAGCTAGTGTGGGTCAGACCAGCTTTAATTAGTGGCAGAGGATGAGGATGCCAGGATGTGGCAGGCAAATACACAGAGACTGCACCCATGGAGAAAGTTGAGACAGGTAGGCGATGGTGTGGACAGCTCAGAAGACAAAGTCGAAGGAAATTGACAGAAAGGTTCGAAACAGATAGAAATCGTGGGAACAATTTATGGATACAGTTTTCTCCCTATCCTAATCCCAGTGCCCCATATCTGTTAAATAAAAAATCATGATGTGTACTATTGTTTTTATGGAAAGGTGCATATAAAAGAACTCTTGCTGCTTCATTGGTAAAAGAAGCATACATGTATGTGTTTTCAGCAGGTTTCATCTTGTTCTCTCTATCAATAAAATTTCTAAATAAACATACATTCTTATACACCAGTTTGTGAGAACATCATTTTTTATTTTTCATAACACATACTATGACACAAATATGTGTTATAACAAGTTAAAGATATTTAGAGAGGATATGCTCTGTATTGATATTATAAAAAGGATATTAAAAAAACACCTGGTTTTGAGGCAATTCTAGTTAGGAAAGGAACTCTTTCTTTAGAGGTTTTCCTGTACAAACAAAACTTACCAAAGAGAGCCCCAACTGCAAGACCTGCATTTCCATTCTTGGCACTATTAACAGCCGCAATGGCTGAAAAAATATCTGGTGCTCCATTTCCAAATGCTAGGAAAGTAACACCCTGCAGGAGGTTAAGAAAATAAACAACAAAGAATCCAAACCACTGGAAACAAAATCAAGTAATTGAAATTCAATCTATTACCACCAAGAAAACATTACATATCAGTGCTTGATGAAAAAACATATTACGTACATTATTTCATTCTGATATAACAAAAAGGATATTGCAACATTGTGACTGAGGTGTAGTGTCTGGGAAATCACAGTCAAAGCAGGACAGAAGCTACAATGGAGAAACAGAAATTATAAAGTATATGTACCATCGTTAAAATGCTCAGTATACAATATATCATTAAGTTTGTGTATTTCTAATCAAGGGACTACCACAATACATGTATATTAGATACTATAAGGCAAGGAAAAAAGATAACATCCCAAAACAAAATGGTGACAGATGCTATAAAATCAAATGCAGACCCGGGGGCAGATGAAGGATTTTTCTAGGAATGGAGTACAATTTCAAAAGGTGATACCTACAGCATTCTAAAGAATATTAGTTACCAGTGGCATATTTTAATGATAAAACATTTATTTGTTTTACATAATTACAAATGAATCAATCAAACTTATAATAACTTTTAATTCAAGAATATTAAAAGTATAATATGCTTGCATGCCTTGAAAACAAAGTCACATTTAGTATGACTGCATTACTGTCTTAAAATATAAATCTCTTGCAATTGTTGAATGCACAAAATCTGGAAAGATGATTGATGTTAGCTAGATACATCAGAGACAGATATGTTGCACAAAGATTTCAATGTTCAACATCACATGCTTTTTCTGCTATTCAGCTTCAAAAAGATGAAGACTTTAAAAAAATAAAGTTTGTTTGTTTGTTTTGTTAACACCACCACTAGAACACACTGCATGATTACTTAATCATGGGCTATTGGATGTCAAACATTCAGTAATTCTGACACATATTTATAAGAGGAAACCCACTACATTTTTCCGAATGCAGCAGTGTGCAATTCTGAGTAGTCCAGGAGCCAGAGGTTTACAAAACTCATATAGGACTCTCAAGATTGGCTAGCATATGAGTTTGCATGGCTCTTAAAAATTGTTTGTACAAATTACATTGATTTTCGATACAACATCTCAAAATCCTGGAAAAGCAAAGTCTCAAATACCGATCTTTTCCATGGTTTCATGCAAAACATTTAATGTATCTTCTGTTCTACTGGAGATGCACAACAGGGCTTTCGTGGTTGGTGGTGGGCTCTAAAGATTTGCAAATAGGGACTCCTTATGACACTTAAAAATTTTAAACCAAAATGCAGTAAGGGATCTTTATATGCACTTTCCCATAGACAGAAAAACACATACCACAGCCTTTAACCAGTTGTGGTGCACTGATTTGAACACAAATAAAATACCCATTTAGTTGAATGGATCCACTGAGGTGGTTCAATCCTGTGATACAAGCACATCAAGAAAGCACTCATCAGATTGAGCTAAATGCCCACCTGAACTATAAAGAAATAATTCCTTTGCATTTATCTGGTAAACACTGGATCTTGGAATTACTTCAAAATATAGAGGTAAGTGCATCCCAGCACCCTCCCTCCAAATCTGCACCTGAGGCTGCTGATCTGACATGAGGCATAGTTAAGAAGATAGACAAGAGCAAGAGGTAGATGTAGGTTGGAAAAAACATTGTCAAAGGCTAATATGTCGTTAGCCATGAAGAGAGAACAAATTTACTATGAAGACTAGTACCCATTAAAGGGACATTCCTGAGTTTGCTGCAATATTTTAAGATGTTATCGACTAATAAAATATTTCTACGATTAAACTTACATATTAAATATATTTTTTTGTTTAAAATATTAGTGGCTCTATATTAAACGTGTTTCTGATCGTTCTAATATTTGTACTAAGTTAATTTTCATTTTATTTCCTCAAAAATATTTTTTTCGTACGTACGAAATTATTTGAAGACGAAATCCAGTTTGGGCTTCTTATAAATATTAAGACGACCAGAAACACATTGAATATACAAACACTGATACTCTAAACAAGAAAATATATTTAATATGTAAGTTTAATCGTAGAAATAGTTTATTAGTCGGAAATATCTTACAATGCAACAAACTCGGGAATGTCCCTTTAAAAAAATTCAAATTCACAGTAATTGATTATTACCAGTATTGCATGATCTACAAACTATTAATTTATTATTTATTTTCCACTTTGCTAATGTTTTTCTCACTTTTAACAGGGTGTTCACTTTACGGTAATCCATGGCGAGTCAAAATAGCGTTGGGCAAGTCAAAACCATATTATGTGTTGCCCGCCTGGCGACCAAAAATTTCCACATATTGTATTATGTATCAAAATGCAAATAACTAATGTTTGTAAGAGATTGGAAAGTTATTTATTTATTTATTGTTTTCAACTGGTTTCCTATTAGTATTTCCTATTAGTATATGTGTTGAGTGTGTCATTAAATAAAAAATGTCCTTCTTCCTTCCTTCTTATTAGTATCTGCATTACCAAATTCATTTAGGACATAATAGCGACCACTTCCCCAGTCTATCAAAACAGTCTAAAACCATTCAGAATGCCTCGCCAGTTTTGATTATGTATTCGGAAAATTTTCGGCCATGTAAATGTATTCATAGGTTCAATCGGAACACCTCTGCCATGTGTGTCTTTACTTTCCATTTAGTTACAATAGAAACAACTCGTCACATTCCACTACTTTCTGTTTCGCAGAAAGATTTTGTTTATGAGCCTGGGGTTTTCAGAATTTACATTGTGTTGGAATGTTTTCATTTCTCACGGAATGTACCAAGTCTATTATAGAAATATTGTTGTTATCGTTATTATCTGTGTCATCAGGGTTTTCATTTTAAAATAGAGTACAAGGCTGAATGATAAAAGTAGAAGGCACCAAT
>JAECMU010120525.1:0-13785 GCA_016106625.1 Dracogyra subfuscus
TCGGCTATCGATGATACGCGCGGTAATTACAGAATAATAGATCGCCGACTATGCGGAACGAAATGATCCTCCACGCCTGCATTTGGCTGACACAAAGTACGGATAGTCTTGTAATCTTCAAAAATATATAACCTAGTGCTATTTGGCATACAGAATTTTGATTTGTTATATTATGTCCCGCTATGTTAGTGTGGGTTTTTTTAAAGTGATTTTTGTATATTTACAATGATTTTGCTATTTATATTGTGTATTTTTTATTTGATAAACAAACGTACTTAGTGCTAATCGACATCCAATATTTTAATTTATTACAACTTTCCGCCGTGTTTTGACATTTGAAAAATATATCAACTTTAATTTATCGCTTACTTCCGGTTATTTATACATTGTATATATGTAAGTACGTGCTTTCTGTTTTCGTTTTTGTTTTACTTTACTGTCAATAAATATAATAAAAGTGCATAGAGTTGTACGTCAAATTGATCTCGATTTATCTCGTTTCTGTTAATATTTACTTAGTTTTATCATATACACAGAAGGACTGTGCTAACATCTGTGTGTTGGGGACAGGGATCGAGCAGCAAACGTGTCTTCCGATATCAACGAAATGATAATACTGCAATGCAGTTTCACTTTGGGGTCTGCTGTACGAATTTCGATCACTCGAACTCCCTGAAACTCGAACTATTTCGTTGTCCCCTTCAACTTCGAGTTAACGAAGTTTGACTGTATATGTAATATTTGTTCAAAGTATAGTGAAATTAAATAAGAATTTTTGTCTTTTAAAATTGGAAAGAAAAAAAGTTAAAAGTTTGTTTTGTTTAGAGTACATTGATTTATTAATGATCAAACATTTAGTAATATAGTCATGGAGGGGAAATCAAAATGTTTTCCATTAATAGCAAGGGGATCTTTTATAAGCACCATCCCAGACAGAATAGCACATACCACAGACTTTGATATACCAATCATGGTGCACTGGCTAGAATGAAAAATAGCCCAATGGGCCCACGGACAGTGAACAATCCTATACCGACCACACATCAAGTGAGTGCTAACCCATTCCTTTGGAGGAAAAGGGTTACGATCCAGCAATTTTAATTCAGGGCTAGTTCTACCAGTCGACAAATTCGCAAACTGCTAATTTTAAGAAACACTGAGAAAATGGGTTTTGTTTTGTTTTTTTTGCGAAGAAAAAAGGTGTAAGAGTTGATATTTTGTTGAAAAATAGTTGTATTTTTGAGATACTTTGGCGAAATTATCTAATCACCAACAGTTAGCCCTGATTTCTTTAGACAATAAGATTTCCTTCGGTGACTCATCCCACCTGTCTTTCCTCGTGAGGCGTGCTGCCGTCAAGTCGACAGTAGTCGTAATTCTTCCAGTAACAGTAATCTTCTAGAATATCCATCATTCGGGTCATCTGACAGAAAATCAGCACTCTCGAATCTAACATGTTAAAATAGATTTTTGTAAAAATGTATAAAGCATTTAATCATCATCAGAGCTTCTAAAATTTTATAAAAAGCCACTAGCTATGGGATCAGTGATTTATAAAATGTACTTGCCATGTTTATAAATTCACTAGTCCTACTTTAATAAATATAATCAGATACAGGTATATCATCCAAAAAGGGAGATAAGAGCTTAAAAAACTTTTGGTTTGGGTAGGTATTTTTTTTATTTTATTTACTAGCCTAACATTGTATATCACTAACCATGGGATTGAAACTAGCATAATCTAGAAGCCCCGACATCAGAATGCTTATTCAACATCTTCATATTTCAGCACATAAGTTGGATCATAATTCAACTGCTACATAATTAACCACGGATAATTATTATTCAATGGAAATGTTAAAGGGCTATAACTCTGTTAAAAATTAAAGCTACACACAAAATTTCTGCTCAATATAAATTTTCGTATCTTCCAAGTTGAAGAGCCATAAGTCTGTTAAATAGCCATGTAAGTCAAAATTTGATTTATAACAGTACATGATAAAACTTTATATAAAATTTCAGCTCAATATTTTGAGGCAGTGTTGGACAAAATAAAGTTTGGAAAACTATATGTGGGACAGACAGGAAACACAATCCCCTCTGGTTAGACCAGTAGGAGACTAATAACAAAGGTCCTTCATATTATCAAAATAATAACTAAATCTACTTTTGAGATTTGTCAATCTGCTCTCCACCTGGAATTATTATTTGAAGATCAATGTATTACTTTTGCTAAATTGATAGTACACAATTTGTGAATCAAAACTGGCATCAATAGGATTTCACAACTCTTATTGTCGGTTTGCAGGTTAAATAAAACAAGCATTCTGAGAGCATTGCCAAAGCAATACTCATCCCTTATTGGGCCCCACAGATGTTCATATCACCTAAGTTCAAGGGCCATAACTCTGTAAAACATGGATAAATACAATCTTTGACACATATATTCCCAAGAAACTCGAGCTTGATCTTGCCCTGTCAAAAATGGGCAAATATCCACAAAAGTGTAACTTAATCTGAACATAATACGTCATGCGAAAAAAAAAAAATGTGGGACAGACAGACAAAGATAAAACCTACACCCACCTCCGGTTGGATAAAGCCTTCAGATGTCAGCTTTGATCCTCTAGGCAAATGCCGATTGGCAGTCTTGTTTTAACACCATTTTAATATTAAATCAGATTTAAGCAGAATACCATACAAGTAATAAAGCATCTAGAGACCAGTATAGTGACAGTTTTCCAAATCTGCTCTAGGCAGTGTTACCTTGTATTTTCAGTTTGGGCAGTAGTTTGTCAAGAACCACCATCTTGCCAGAGTTGGTGACCAGATGCATGTCGGTTGTGTACGGGGGACCTAGAAATAAACAGACATCATTATAGCATTGTCAAGTTAAATATAACCACTTATGGATTAATATATACCATTGTGGTCTTACTTCTCTCCATCCCACCCGACAGATTTTTTGTCAAGTGAAAATGCTAAGAAAAACAAATGTACCCACACACATGGCACAATATATACATATGTGTTGCACATCAAGCACCACAAGATCAATCTAACATTGCTGAAAAATATGCATAAGGTTCCAAAGATATTAAAGTTGCAACTTTTAAGTTTTCAATAAACAGCCATAGAGTAGAAACTTCTCTCAACTGTTTGAAGCAACTAAATTCCAATTTAGTTTTATTACCTGCTTGAAAATCTATTCAATCTATGAACATTAAAAAAAATATATATATATATTTTATTTAACTCAACACATTTTATTTAACTTTTTACGGTTATATAGCATCACACATATGGTTAAGGACCACACAGATATTTAGAGAGGAAACCCGCTGTCGCCACTTCATAGACTACACTTTTCAATTAGCAGCAATGGATCTTTTATATACACCATCCCATAGACAAGAGAGCACATACCACTACCTTTGATGTACCAGTCATGGTGCACTGGCTGGAGCAAGAAATAGCGCAACGGGCCCACTGATGGGGACTGATCCCAAACCGACCGCAAATCAAGTAAGCGCTGTACCACTGGGCTATGCCTCTCCCAGTCAACGAACACAGAAATAAACTTTTTGTAAAACAGTCACACTGCAGTGCTTTCTAAAACGAGTCAATATAATTAAAGATATTAATCAGATTTCCACCGTGTGATTTTGGTGGTAGAATATTATTTTGGGTGTCAGGACAGCTTACCAGGCTCAGCTCCATCAAAGAGGTATGGATGGTTGGAACATTTCCTCAGTTGCATGAGAATATTGAGAAGTCTCATCTTGTCTTGTTTGCCTGCTCCATTCACAATGTCGATGTCCTTCATCAAGATCTTTGTATACCTTGATATAAAAGTATTTTATTTACATTTTCTGCAATGCCATTTATCCAAAACCATGAAAATCTTCTTCGTGTTCTTTTTAATAATCTCAGCTCTCTATAACCAATATTCAAAATTCCATTTAAGGTAACACATAAAAACACTATCGTCTGTAGTCTCCCCTCATGCTATATTTAAGACCAACCCCAAATTAAGCTCCATAACTATGGTTTGTAATTAAATATTACCATTCTCTTTGCATTTTGCTCAGACCAACAAATATTTTGATCTCCTTCTTCGGTAAAAGTGCTTTTTCCACATCCGATTTGATTCTTCTTAACAAAAATGGTCGCAAAACCTGTAAAAAAAAATAATATATATATTACTCTCATTTAATAATCCTATTAGTAAATCAAGCAGCATTTCATAAACATCATACAGAACTAATGCTTAGATAATCATTTTAATATAGTAATGATTGAAAATTAATAAGAGTTGTTTGTCAAGCCTCAACTTTCTTTTGGTGAAATTCAAGGCGTAAGAGAGGAGGCTGTCAGAAAAAGATCCAGCTTATAATAGGCAGTTTTAAAATCTTTTAATAAACACTTACGCTGTGCAGTCTCTCGACAAGTTGTGTGTCATTACCCAAACAGTTGTTGGTGTTGAACCACGAATCAAAATCCTGTAAAATATAAATTACTCATGATCAATGGCAAGAATCACTAATATAATTTTTAAATGTCAATTTCTGTTACTGAATGACTAATTTGTTTAGTTTAAATTAACACATTTTTAATTTACAAACATTTGTCAAAGACCTTTTCATTGAACTGTACCGGTTTTATTTGTAGTAAATACAAGTGATATAATAAAAAAATTGTGGATCAGGAGCAGCATAAATCATACATATCGGGTTAAAAAAAAAGTATTTTCCAAATTTTTAACGTTCACCAATTTTATATTAATTTCTATGAAGCATTACTTTCCATGACCTAACTAAAGATAGCTGGTAAATGATTTTACAACTGCAATGTTTTTTCATCTTAATTTAATTTAAATCAAAACATGTTCTTTAACACCAAAAACGAATGCTATGTTGAACATATGCCAAAAACGAAAAATGAAAAAGATTTTTCCTGTTTACTTAGAATACTTACATTTGCATTATTGAACACATCAGGCAGGAGAAAGTTGAGAAGTGCCCACAGTTCATGCAAATTGTTCTGAAGTGGCGTGCCGGTAAGAAGCAGTCTGTTGGTCGTCTTGAATTCACGCACAATTTCTGACAACTGAAAAATGGATATTAATTAATAACACATCACTTGAAGCAATTTGCTTTTTAATATATTGGTTTATTTATCTTGGTTATAAATTTAAAATACCTTCATCAAACCTTTGTTCAATACAATATTACTAGTATATTGGTAAAATGGCATGCCAGCTTGAAGAATGGTTTAAAAAAGAAGTTTTATCCAATAAGAACGTGTATCTTCCACAGTGTATTTTAATAACTGTAACAGTAACATTACTTCAGTAATTATGCATAAAGGTAAACAAATTATAATTTAAAAATTAAATTCTTCATAACTGCAAATAACATACCTTTGATTTTTCATTTTTAATTCTGTGTGCCTCGTCAATGACCAAATATCTCCAGTTGAATTTCTTGAAGACACTCTTCTCCAGAATAACCATCTCGTAAGATGTGATGCAGACGTCCCACTCTCCGGGCATCAGTGTGTCTCGGACAAAATCAGCCTTTAAAAAACAAAACAAAAAAACAAATACATTTATATGCACTGAATACGTTTTTCTTACAACTGTTCAGGTTTTATACTTTTATTTTTTCAAGTCTTCAATTAAAGAGTATTCTACTTTAGCAAAAACCACCTTGGTAGATCCATTCAACTGACTTGGGGTTTTCTCTTGCCAAACAGTGCACCATAACTGGTCAAAGGTCAGGTATGTGCTTTCCTGTCTGGAAAAATACATTAAAAAGATCCCTTGCTGCATTAGGAAAAATGTAGCAGGTTTTCTCTGATGATTAGACATCACAATTACCAAATGTTTGACATCCAACAGCCGATGATTAATTACTCAAAGCTATGGTGTTAAACAAACCAAACTTCAACTTATAATTCTTCAGAATTAAATTTGTTGTATACCATAAACTTGTTTTATTCAGTGTCATTAATAGTTGCATACATCGATGTCCATTTCAAAGCGTGTTTAATTTTTTTATTATAAAAATTTAATTTAAAAAATATATATAATAATAATAAATTAATTAATATTAAAATATTAAACAAAGATTCAGATATGTAACTATAAACCAAGGTTCATTGATTTAGAAATATATTTCATGAGAAATGGGTCTAAATATTGAACTTCGACGTTGAGCTAAATGTAAAGTTGACACTGTTTCCACGGACACTGGAGAAGCAATACACATATCTCGCCTTTTCAGTTCGTACGGTTGAGACAATAAAATGTATTCTATGGTGTAAAGAAAACGTTAAAAATGTTCCTACTCTCTGTTTCTGATTTCCGATGAGGCACACAGCACGTAGGGATGGACACCAACGTTCAAACTCCTGCATCCAGTTTGTCAGTGTCGACTTCGGAACGATCACCAAATGAGGACTGGCAATGTTTCTGTAGTGTTTCATGTAGCCAAGCAACGATATCGTCTGAAGAGTTTTACCTAGACCCTGAAATATATTAAAATGACAATCACTAATTAATAACAGTGTTCATAACTCAAAACTTTTATTCAGTAAAATAAAAAAGTAAAAATAAAGACAAACAAAATGCTTAGCCATGAAATGACAAGAATAAAAAAATTAAAACTTGTATACTGTAAAACATGAAATTGATACAAGATTAAAAGAATGTGAGAGCAAAACCCAACCAGAAATACTGTAGATCAATTATGTATTGCGTCATGAAAGTATTGCGAGAGACCAACAGCAGCTAAAACTGCGTATAGAAAGTATTGCGATGTAAGCTAGAGCTTAAAAAAAGGATTTGCGATTTTAGACGTAGACACATAAATATTTTATTATCTTCTAAAATAGCAGCATACAATTTACTTGTTACAAGGAACTGAGAACAACAAATGAATAAAGAAACGCACATTGACAATACACCGGGACTAATGATTTGTTCTGGCCACTGTTGATCACCGATAAGGTCCACCGCACTCACAATTCCAGCTTTTATCTTAAAACACTAAAACAATATCCACTACTGGGAACAATAACAGGACATTAATTGGATTTCATTGAAGACATGAATGTGATTACTATAAACACAATAGACTCCTCTGATGACACTTAAACCGGAAATAGTGCATGTTGCATAAAGTCGAAGTAGGCAAATAACAAAAGTGTTAGAATTATTACACTCGGTGTGCAGGCCATAGACAAAACTGCAATGAAGAGCAAGTTTACTGTATGGTATGCTGACATTGTAGCTGACAATTTGAAAGAAAAAACCGAAAAGCCGGTTGATCTACGAATCAGTGTCATCAAACCTATTCACGCCCGGTGGATTGTGTCATACATCGACCTATTATCAAAGGACAAAGAAACCGTCACTCGTGGGTGGCAGTTGTCGGGTTTGCTTTCAGTCATGCGATAAACTGTTATGGATTACAAGAACAATACATTTTGATTTTGTGAGTTTCCTTCCACTGTTATTTTTATGTTAAATAAATTGATGTTTTTTTTAAATTTTGTTGTTGAATTTTTACTTGAAGCAAAATCATCAAATTAATGCGTAGATAAAGTTTTGCGATCACAAGTCATTCGCAGTTTTCGCAAAACTTTGTTGCTTGCAAAACTTTCGCTGTCACCACTTCATAGGCTACTCTTTCCAATTTGCAGAAAGGGATCTTTTATATGCACCATCCCACGGCCTTTGATGTACCAGTCATCAAGGTATAATCTAGGCAATTTTTTAAGGGTCCCTTTTTGGTCAATTGGGAAAAAATAATGTTTCAAATACAAAAAAAAAGGGAATTTTCAAAAATCCTAATATCAGGCCTCTCCGTGAGAGGCAAATAGCGACTCGTGTGCACCTCATACTCGCCTAAACCTTACCATTATCAAGTAGTTTATTGCTTGCCTCAATCGTTTTGCTATAGCTATTGTTGAAAAAAGTAATCACAACCCATTAGAGCAATATCGTAAAAAGAGCCGTTTCTTTCTTTAACTTAGCAAATCCTAATTGGGAAACTGTTGGGTTGTAATTGGGAAAAGTTTGATATTGGATTGGGAATTTACGTTAGGGGAATGGGGCCTTTCAACGGCCCTGAAATGTATGGTAGATTATACTCTGATCATGGTGCACTGGCTGGAGCGAGAAATAGCCCAATTGGGCCACAGGGATCGCTCCCAAACCAACTATGCATTAAGCAAGTGCTTTATCGCTGGGCTACATCTCGCCCCACTCTACCCAGTACAGTTACGAGTGCATGCAGTTCATGAATGGAAGTTGCCATAAAACATAAAATTCAAAATCAATTATCACCAATGAATTCTTATAAACAAACTGTGAAAGATTCAGAAAAATATTGATGAAACAAGAAACATGCAAAGTGAAGACGAAAAAATAACCGGAAAACCCATGGTTACTGAACATTATTTATCTCACCATTTCATCAGCAAGGATTCCATTGATACCATTTTCATATAGGGAAATCATCCAATTCAGTCCACGAACTTGATAATCCCTCATTTTTCCACCATGGATATCTAGAAAAAAGAGAAGATTTCATACCAATAATAAATTATTACAAACACCAGTTAATTTTAGCAATGTTGTACACTGATAGTCAGTTTAAAAACTTTCATCATGTTCTTAGTTGAAAGAAACCAAATGGCTGTTATTTTAGTCCAAAAATTACATGTTTAAAAATTTCATTAATATCTATTAAGTTTTTAAAATTTAGACTTAGAATTATTAAGGCTCTCTGCTGAACCCAATTCATAGTTCATATTGATGTAAATTGGTCTGGTCCCAGTTTCTGAAAGTAAGCGCGCGCTCGCTCTCTCTCTCTCGCTCTCGCGCGCTCTCTCTCTCTCTCTCTCTCTCTCTCTCTCTGTCTGTCTGTCTGTCTGTCTCTCTCTCTCTCTCTGTCTCTCTCTCTCTCTCTCCTTCCTTTTTTAAACAGCCAAGTTTTAAATCAATCAAACTTTTATCTTCTTTTTAAATCCAAGAAGTACCATCCTATAATTAAGGATAGTTAAAGTTCTGTGCGGGTCATATTTCCGATTAACACAAGTACAACCCTGATTGTAAAAACATATATTACAAGATGGCGATTCTTCAAATCGTGTCAGTATGCTAGTAGACTTCCGCGCTTCTGTCAGCAACTCTTCATCTTCTTCTTGTTCAGTGCGTCGATGACGATGACTGGAAAAAGTGACGTACGTATACAGTATATATGATTATAATATTCAGAAATAGATAAAACAAAAATACCACAGTTGATACCATGTTACACATATCGATTAACAATATATCAGACATATTAGATTAGCTATAGAATAGTTTTATTCTTGTATACAGTGTTGTCATTAAGGATGGAAAATAAGGTGGAAATTAAATTATAGGCAGCTATTACAGTCTGCAATGGATGTTACAAAAGTCTAAAAATCATGCAATTTCAGTATGTAATGTATCAGTCAATTTTGGCACAAATCATGAAGAAGTACAAAACAAACTAACAATTTTAAAGTAATTTCACGAAGTGACACATCTAGCACTATAGAGGGACAGCCAAGAAAGAAAGAAAGAAATGTTTTATTTAACAACATACTCAACACATTTTATTTACAGTTATATGGCGTCAGACATATAGTTAAGGACCACACAGATTTTGAGAAGAAACCCACTGTTGCCATTTCATGGGCTACTCTTTCCGATTGGCAGCAAGGGATCTTTTATTTGCACTTCCCACAGACAGGATAGCACAAACCATGGCCTTTGTTGAACCAGTTATGGAACACTGGTCGGTGCAAGTGGTTTACACTTACCCATTGAGCCTTGCAGAACACTCACTCAGGGTTTGGAGTTGGTATCTGGATTAAAAATCCCATGTCTCGACTGGGATCCGAACCCAGTACCTACCAGCCTGTTGACCGATGACCTAACCACGACGCCACTGGGATAGCTGACGGTCAGATGTGTCAGAAGAGACAATATCAGGGCTTCTAGAATTTTCAGAAAATCCAATAACTATGGGATCAGTGATTTAAAACATTTTCTAGCCACAATTAAAAATGCATCAGCCCTACTAAATAATAGTAATAATCAGATATGTCACCTAAAGATTGAGACAGAGCTTAAAACAATAATAGACAATTGACTTTTTCACTCTTTTTCCATTATGGCAATTGTAGTTATTTACTAGCCCAACACTGAATATCACTAGCCATGGGAGTGAGAATACAATAATCTAAAAGCCCTGGGCCCGTGCTTACAAAACTTAAAGTCTAGAAACTTATAAAGTTCAGACTTTAGCATAATGCTATTTGAATGGCGTTGCCATAATCTAGAAACCCTGCAATATGTTCTTTAAAAGATTGCTAATTTCTATACAAAAGTGGCTGCAACATTTAGTACCATACTTGGCTATGAAATCTCTTTATAAATTAACCCTTATTAAAACATGTTCACGGAAATGCTCTACATTTTTCAATATTTCACTAAACTAAATTATTTCCAGTTTGAACCCTGGTCTTCAGACAAACTAACTTTTTATGATAATTATTTTTTGTTCATAATCTTTCCAGTTTTCTTAATTTGTCATTGCCACCCATCAGTCCTAATATTAGATTTTGCTCAGAAAACTTGTGTATTTATAAGACAGATGTGCACTTTTAAAATATAACTTTGTTGAAATGTGGCTAAATAATCCATAATTATATTTAAAAGCAAATAACTTTGTTGAAATGTGGCTAAATAATCCATAATTATATTTAAAAGCAAATTTAGTATAGTATAAGCATCTGCCATTTGCTAAATCACAAAATCAGAAGTGAAGTTGAATCTGACAAGTTCATTTCATCATCAATTCGCTAAAGAGCTAATTTGAAAAATCACATGACCGTTGCAAATCTACTGCCATTTTGGCTACCAGTAACTGAAACATGTACTAGTAGTTGTCTACAGATTTTCAGACTAAATCTGCTAAATTGTTAACACGTAATGGGGTTCAGCTCAAACCCTAACGATTCAAGCATATACAACCTCTGTAGTTCCAAATATCTTCACTGTTTCCTACTCCAAACAGTCGTGAAAATATGTTTTACATTTGCACACAACCAAACATACTGCAATTAATTGCTGGTATAAAATAAATAAATATGCAATGAGGCAAAACATGTCAAAATGGCAAATATTATAAATTAATTGGCAAATACCATATAATAAATATTTCACTTGAGTAAATGTCAGAGAATTTTAGCTCACAATGTTACGTTTTTCACGTTAAATCAAACAGGAAGAAGCGAGAGATAGAAAAATAATAAAAATAATAAATAAATAAAAAAATACTGATAAAACGTCTAGATGCTCTACATTAAATATTTGGCATAACATACAAAGGTACTAAAATACTGTCGGAAATAGAATAAAAATTATTTTTGTCGATTATTTCTTTCATATTAAACTGACAAGTACATATTTTGTAAATACCCATTCAATGATACTTAACCTAATTTAGCATTTATTTGTTTGGGCTCTTATTGATGTACAAGGTAGTGTTTACTCTTGAAATGAAACTAAATATGTCAATAAACAGGTGATTTGTGACCTTTATTGGAACAGACTATAACACGTTTTGATCGATATGTGTCAATTTCTTTTACCCTTAAACAAACTTTCAACTTAAAAATGCAAGTTAACTTATTATTTTGAATTGCAGCATAAATTACTAATTATGACAAGCATATTTATTAAATATAAATTCAATATAAGTACATTGGAAATTTACTCAATGTTGCAACAATTTAAAGGTACTATATTTAATGTGAACTGTGATAAAGATTTTCCAATAAAAACAGTATTTTCTACCAGTAGATAAAATTATTTCCTATAATCATTTATGGACATATTGTTAAAGGGGTCTTTTTTAAATGTTAAATCAAAAGTTTATTATTTAAAAAAATATTATGTGCAATATCTGTCATTGGGTAACATTGAGATACCAGTATATAGTTACTTATAAATGACAACACATATTTTGTTTTGGAGAGGGATAGGGGCAAACCATCATCAGAAACAGCCACATATTATAACAACACTGAAATTATCTGTTCCAATTAAGTGCACAAATCACCAGTTTATTGACATTTTTATTTTAACTTCAATGAACGCCCAAGCAAGTAAATGCTAAATTAGGTAGACTATCATTAAATAGATATTTCCAAAATATTTACGTGTCAGTTTAATATGTAAGAAATAATCGACGAAAATAATTTTTATTCTATTTCCGACAGTACTATAGTGTCGTAGTGTAGCACAGGCTGATGTCAGTGTTCATAATTTCAAGTTTGAAAAATAAATTTTATTTAATCAAATGCACTATTTAAAGGTCAATAATGTTTTTTTTTGAAAAAATTGGGAATTCTGTTTCAGATAGTTATTTCCACGATCTCGGAAAATCAATGCCTCTACTTGTGACTGGTATATCAAAAGCCATGGTATGTGCAGTTCTGTCTTTGGGAAGATACATATAAAAGATCACTTGCTGCTAATAGAAAAACTCAGTGGATTTCATTTCGAAATGCCCGAGTCAGATTGACCAACTATTTGACATCCATAAGCTGATGACTAAATAATGTGATTTAGTGGAGGTGTTAGATAAATGTTCAGGTGAACATAAAAATGCTTTAATCAGATGCGTACATTAACATTATAAACACAATGTCTAAGTTCTTACTGTTTTAAGTCCAAAGCAAATGATTATAAAAGTACAGTAGGTGAAATCAATGTTCAAATGTAGGACTAGCTCACCAATTGCAAATTATAATTTCAATTTGGCAAAATAATTTTACATAGTAATTGATATTTTGTTACAAAAATAACTGGATTTGTGCAATTTTTGAAAATTTAAGAGGTAATTTGACAAAATATACTCACTTAGAGCTAGTCCTGAAATGTAGAAGATATGCAGTTTTATTACCCATATGGTTAAAAATATCTTGGTACATATCAAACGCCAAGTGGGATGAACACTTCGACATAACACAATGACATCAACGATTGGCACACTACCACCTTACAGGAACGTCAACAAAATAGGTTGAGTAATAAATAGGACATTAAACTCGCTACAATTTAGTTATCATGTTTATGCCTCTCTTGAAATAATTTTCATAGTCATTCACTAAAGCTTGTGACAACTCAAAATTATTTCACTTGGGACATAAACATGATACGAAATGGAAGCTTGTTTAATATTCTATGAAACTGTATCATGTAGGCCAACAAATCCTTGCAAATCAATGATAATAATTACCAGTAAATGGCCATGGTCTCACTACACAGGTCACTTTCGCGTGAGTTCATTAATTAATGTTTACTATAGTTCCTAACTGTGACACGTTATGGTTCACATACAACAGTTCTAGGAAATGGTGAAGAATTATAACAATATTTATGTTTATTGGAAAACATTCTGGTTGTATTTTGGGACATGGGTGTATAGCGTAAGAGACAGCCAGAGTGAACTGGCTAGTGAACTACCTGTTCAGACAGGTATTACAGCCTGATGCAGTCATATAGCAAAAAACTGAGACGGAAATGTTCTAATGTATGTTAGCAATGGTGTATGTTGCTAGTGCCTAGAAAAAAACCCGCTCTATTGGCACTCTTCATTTCAAGTTGAGCCATTTAACCTTCTGAGTACTGCAGGCGAGATATCTCGCCCGACGTCACGCCAGTTGACATACTGT
>JAECMU010120533.1:0-12971 GCA_016106625.1 Dracogyra subfuscus
GTCTGTCTCTGTCTGTCTGTCTTGTCTGTATGTCTGTCTGTCTGTATATCTGTCTGTCTTGTCTCTGTGTCTGTCTGTGTCTGTCTCTGTCTGTATATCTGTCTGTCTGTCTTGTCTGTGTCTGTCTCTGTCTGTCTGTCTTGTCTGTATATCTGTCTGTCTATCTGTCTGTCTTCTCTCTGTGTCTGTCTCTGTCTGTCTGTCTTGTCTGTATATCTGTCTGTCTGTCTGTATATCTGTCTGTCTTGTCTGTGTCTGTCTCTGTCTGTCTGTCTTGTCTGTATATCTGTCTGTCTGTCTGTATATCTGTCTGTCTTGTCTCTGTGTCTGTCTTGTCTGTCTGTTCATCTGTCCCCCTTATAGCGAGCGCCTATGGTCAGCACACAAGTACAAAACAGACTGAGTCAGGTAAGTGGTGGCATCTCAAAAGCTTGGACATCCGGTTTTGTCTAGGGCCCGAACTTACGACTGTCCTGCAGTTAATTAAACGTAAAACACGAAATATACTTATGCACATAAATAGGACATGACAGGCTACATGTTACTGTATTTTTTAAACATATGCAAGTTGCATTGTCGTGTGAAACAAGAATGTAGTTAATTTTGTTGTTCAATTAATTTAACGGTCGTATGAAACCAGTTTTTGCTGTACACATTATGCCAGGTTTACTTAAAAACTAGCGTCACGTTGGGAGGCCAGTCTATTTGTTACAAAACGGGCCTTGATTATTAAACTACTATAAACGTGAGTCATTACGATCGAGACAAGCCGGGATTTTGCGAAATGTTCCGATTGTGAAATATTGTTTTTATCTGGATTTATTATTATTGTTATTATTAATTATTATTATTTTTAAATTTTTCTTCTTTTTTTTTTTTGGGGGGGGGGGGGATATTTTAGAAATCAATATTGTGAGAAAAAGAAGAAAAAAAACTTTTTTGTCAAAATTTCAATAACAAAGACGCGAGCTTCGTAGGTTTTTACCTACTTCATATTATTTTGTTCATGGTTATTTGTGTGTAATGCCTCAAGATATTAAGCTGAAATTTTTTGTATAGCTTTATACTGTTGTACTGTTACAGATCTAGTTTTTACTTTTGTGGAGGTTTGACCATATTTCACAGTTACGGCACTTGAACTGAGGAGATATGAATATTTGTTGGGCTTTGTAGGGAACATGTATTGCTTTAGCAGTACACCTAGATTGTTTGTTTTGCGTACAGTGAATTTTGAGTTACTAAAAGTAGAACAATAACGTTGGATTTACAGTAGCTGATAATGTAAATTTTTTTGACTGCCACAGGTGAGATATCTTGTACAGCATCACACCAGTCGAGCGGGCAGCATAGCCCAGTGGTACAGTGCCCGCCTGATGCGTGGTCGGTCTAGGATCGATCCCCGTCAGCTAACCACTGGGGTTTTTCTCGACATAACCATATGTCCGACGCCGATATAACCGTAATTGTAATGTGTTGAGTGCGTCGTTAAACAAAAAAAAATTTCATGTGTAGGCTTAAGGTAGTACTAAACCAAATAACTTCTGGCTGGGTCAAAGTTGGAGGTGCACTCAACTTTTGATAGAGAAGCAAACACCACAAGTACTGTTATTGGTTATAAATGTGAGTGTGTTGGTTGTAAAAATAATAGTTTCATCTGGGTAAAACAAATACACAATTTTAATTCATCTAATACCAATGTGTCAAGTAGCCTTGTACTTGAAACATGCCGAAAATGGTGAAACATAGCGATAAATGTTCACTTTTGGCTAATTTGATCAAACTTCTCCCTTTTATTCTGGGAAGATTGAAGTCATTTATACTTTTTCAATTCTAGATTAGAGTGTGCTTGTTTATATAATGTGTATATATTTATTCTCGAATCCTAATACTTTATGTGCTGATCTTGTTTATATAATGTGTATATATTTGTTCTAGAATCGTGATACTTTATGTGATTATCTTGTTTATATAATGTCTATATATTTATTCTAGAATCCTGATACTTCACGTGAAGCGCTACACGTACGACACACAAATAGCTCGGCGCAACAAGACGGGACAGAATATGTCCATCTGTCGCTTCCTTACACTGGTATCTCACTGTGATGAATCTACCCAACCCCCACCTGCCATGCCGTTCAATCACTTACACCATTTGAGGTATGTATTGCAGGTTTCTTTTCTAAATACTGTGATCCAGTGCAACAGTTACCACATGTCAACATCGGACTGCTGATTCGACTGTTAAAGTTTGTCTTGTTTCACTGTATTATGGTATTGGTTACAAATGCTATATACCAACACCTGCAGTTTCAATAAACTCTTGTTTCATCATATTATAACATCATTTACTAATATAAATTATTAACCATATGGTTGAAAATATCAAAGTGATACGTCCCACTAGAACACCAAATGACATCATTGATTGACGCATTACAACCTTACAGGAACGTCAACCAAATGAGTGATATAAATTAAGATCAATTATGGGTAATAAATAAAATTTTCTACCATTTCGTATCATGTTTATGTCCCTCGTGAAATAATTTCTGTTGTCACTCACTAAAGCTTGTGACAACTGAAAATTATTTCACTTGGGACATAAACATGATATGAAATGGAAGCTTGTTTAATATGCTATAAATACGAACATTCCTACAGTTTTAATAAACCCACTTACACAGTTTTAATAAACTTGCGTGTTTTCGATGTCAACAGTTAACATAACTGCTTTCAGGGTGTATTTCATTGTTTCAGATCCATGGGTAAAAGTTTTCTGGCATATGCCAGATTTTCTGGGTTTTTCTGGGTCGTTTTCCAAATCGTGTAAAGCAATTGACTTTTTCATAGGGGTGGGGGGGGGGGGGTTGGTTTGGATTATGACCCAGCTTCTCCGATTTTTGATAGATGATTACTCCAAAGTTCAACAAAAAGTTTGATTCTACAACCGATTCAATCTGAGAAAGTTCCCCGATCTAACAGATGCACATTTCAGTAAGTGCACGTTTTTGGGGGGTTTTACGGAAAATGCTGATCCTTTCATTCGATTCCGACCAAACTGTCTCAATGCGATCACCAGTCAACGGAAACAAAAATCAGTTTTTTTTCAGGTTTAATTTTTTTTTCAACTTTCACCCATGCAGATCACATAGATTGCAGCAGTCCGGTATGTAGCTAAGTTGGTAGATGCTGTATATCATTCAAAATATACACAAGAGATATAAATACTACAGACACCCTTATTCAGTTAACATACGAGACATTGGAATAATACCATGCTTGTTAGTGTTAAAATGGAGAAAATTCATATCATCTTAACTTAGTGTGTGTAATCAAAAGATATTAAACACTGGTGTGTAATCAAAAGATATTAAACACTGGTGTGTAATCAAAAGATATTAAACACTGGTGTGTAATCAAAAGATATTAAACACTGGTGTGTAATTAAAAGATATTAAACACTGGTGTGTAATCAAAAGATATTAAACACTGGTGTGTTGTGATAAGAAAATGAATATTGATATGTGAATCTTGTTTATGTTTACAGTCCTGTGAAGACTTTGTCAGCTGACCATGTGGTTGACTCCGGATTACGTCGACGTCTGGACTATAACTCAGTGTTAGTATCGGGATTTTTTTTTAATTCTCACAGAATAGAAACCTGAAACATGGTTCCTGATATACATAGCTGGAGAGATATTTTGGTCATGTAAAAGCTGTTCCAGAAATAACAGGCATGGAACCTTTCAACAAAATCATGAATTTCCATGAAAAACATATATCGAAACAAAAAGAAAAAATTCCCAAATACTTTATTTATTCTGTCTTGTATTTACAAAGTCAAAAGATGAGATACATACATGTATTAGGGTCCCAACAATGATGTCAGCTTGTGTGTTCAATGTCATGTTTTTGTGTTTATCTCTTAATTTCTTGATTCACAATGTTCTCTTAGGCAGCCCTTGAAATTCGGACAAGTTTGCTATGGCAGTTAAGTGCCGTCGTAAATCAGTTTTGCAACGGCACCAGGGCGGCAATTTTAAAGAAATGATTAATGCTGTCAAAATTATTCATATATGACCCACTGCTGTAATATGCTAAAACATGACATCTCAACTTTACTTTCGTAAACTGCTATGCTGGAATAAACCAATTTATATTAAATTGAAAACATTGGGCCACACTCGTATTATAAATGCTTTTTCTGGGATCTGTAATTGAACAGTTCAGAGAAAAATGTCTACAGACTTTTCACCACTCTCAGATTTGCGACGGCAATGAAATGCTGTCGCAAATCAATTTTACGATAGCTTTTGCGATGGCATTGCCGATTGCCGTCATGAATTTCGAGGGCTGCTTAGGCTCTGCTAGACAACAAAGCATCCTCTTTGCAAGTCTTTTAGCATTGCACTGCGATATCACAAAGTTGCGAGAGTTTAGCAAATTGGGTCCCAGGGCCCTGTTCCACAAAGCGATCTTAGCCCTAAGATCACCTTAAGTGCATAGCTACCTTATGCACTAAGGTGATTTTAATACTGAGATCGCTTCGTGGAACAGTGCCCAGATCAATTAAACTTGGTGTGTAGTAACTTGCATGTATGAATGCTAATTACAGTGCAGCTGTGATATAACAAATCTAGTGTAGGCCGGACATTAATTCTGCAGAATTCTTGGGATGGTTGTTTATCTTTGGTTTGCTATTTGGTGCATACACTTGAAGCTAAAGGATGTGAAATAGGATACAATCAGAATTATATCATTTAACAGCAGAATGTTGGGTCTTATTTATGTATTTGTTGAATCCTGTTGGCTCGAAACCTGTCGGTGTTCGAGAAAGTGTTTGACCCATTGAGTAGTTCGACCTAACCAACTTGGTCAACATCGTGTAAGTGTAACTCTGAATGTTTGTTTTTAGTTCACATTCCAGCCAGTGCACCACGACTGCTATATCAAAGGCTGTGGTATGTACTACCCTGTCTATGGGATGGTGCATATAATAAATCCCTTGCTGCTAATCAAAAAGTTAGCGTCTCTAACATAGATGTGTAATTTGACATATTTAACCAACTCTTGATTAGATAAAAATGTTACAATATTTAACAACTTCTGTACGTAATATGAACGCTACAGCAATTGTCTTTGTGACGTCATTACAAAACAACCCTGTTCTTCGCTTAAGCTATGACGTATATCGGCTAGAAAATTTGCGACTGGTATATCGGTTATTTACCACCTGAAATTTTTAGTAGAGATCCAATCAGATTTGTTCTTAGAAATATGTTAAATTAGAATAAAAGACTTCTTTCTTTCATTTTTGGTTCGAGTGTTGCAGTGTATTTGACCCTTTCAATTTCAACCCAGTGAGATTCTATATAGTTTTTATATACGTAATTGTTGTGTTTTGCAGGTATAAATTCAAGCGGATCCGAACGCTATCACATGAAGATTCAACAAAACATGATGACAGTAAAGATGGGATCAAACCAGAGAACTTCACGGATAACGAAACCAGCGACATTTCTGAGGTTTGTTTATCTTCAGTCTTGTCTTCAAGCAGTACTCTGAGTGGTTACATAAACTTCTCCTCTCTGTAAAACAAACTGGGATCTTTTATTTATAATTTAGTGATGGACAGTGTTGAAAATTAGCATATTGGTTAAGTTTTTTTATATTTTTAGGTTTATGAACAAGAACTTTCATAGGAGGAAGCGAGGGAAGGGGGGATCTGTTTAGGGTGTATCAGTGGCGTCGATTTCATTTTGCCACGCTGCTTTTCCAGAAGTGAGGTCTCTGTGCGCAACTGCGCGGTGCATAGAAATCGGAGCGAAAGAGAGCGACCAAAGATGAATTAACATTTCGTATCTAGAATGGTATATTTATTGACCAAATAAGTGTTATTTCTCACTGTTACCTTACGAAATCTGCCACAATAAACTTTAATGGTAACCTTTTTTTCTTCTTAAGAGCTGTTTGTGGAAGTCGGCGGAAAAAAAATAAAATAATAAAAGTTGGCAGGTTCATAAACCGAATAATATTATAAAAGATACTGGCCTATGGGCGACTAGAATAGTACATTGGGTACAAAGGTAGTACATTGGGTGACCATTGATTTTTGGGTCTGTCGAGTATGGTACAAGTTAAAAAAGAAAGACATTGAAACTGAATCGAATGTGACAAAACACACCGCCTCTACAGATCTGGCAGCAGAAGACATAGAACATGCTCTGTATTTTGACAGCACCAGACTTGGCTTATGTGGCTGTGGGCCTAGTCTTTCTAACATAGAGCTCAAAAGCGTATTGAAGACCCTGCATGTATTCTTTAAATCTGGAAGTCGTTGACGTATTGGAATGGACTGGATACGCCATAATTATCTAGTAGAGCTACTATTTGACAAGTGCTATTCAATATTATGGTAAAAAGGAATCATAGCGGGCAGCGTGGCCCAGTGGTACAGTGCCCGCCTGATGCGCGGTCGGTCTAGGATCGATCCCCGTCAGCTGACCACTGGGGTTTTTTCTCGACATAACCATATGTCCGACACCGATATAACCGTAATTAAAATGTGTTGAGTGCGTCGTTAAACAAACCAAAAAAAAAAAAAAAAGGAATCATATTTAATTAATTTACATTATTATGGGACAAAATCCAAACATGTGCACATATAAAAATAATAATTATATTTTCTATTACTACAAGGTTTATTCCAAAGGTGAGTTAATTGATTGTCGTCATCGGTATTCTAGGTTTCCGTCCATAAAATAAAACCAATTGTTTTTAAAAAGCTTTATAGATTATTAAACCTCAATATTATAGCTTTTTATAAACAGTGCCAATTATTTAAGTTTAAACCAATATTTATAAATTGAGTAGGAGGTTGACCTTTTGGTAGAATTGCCCTGTAACAAGCAGTGTTCTTGCTGGGTGAAAATTAAAGGAGGGCGGCCGCTCGTCACCACACCCTTTAAAAAAAAAAGGTTAAAAAAAAAGGTGGGGGGGGTAGTTTGATTACCATATTGTTATTTTGCCTACAAAAAAGTGCAAAAAGGTTTATAAATATGAAACACAAGCAGACTCGTCTTTTAATTGAACCAAAGATATTATCGGTCGGACATTCACAGGCAGTTCTGGTTTTGCTGGACCGATCAAAGTTTTAATAAAAAAAATTTTAATAACGATTTCAAGATACACGAAAAATAATAACAATATTTGTAAAGTGATACATTTTTGTTATTTCCATCTTCATCGAATGAATCGATCGCTGTGATAAAATATTATCGCCAGCTGATAAAAAGTAGTTTCATTTTTGTAAAGGCGGTGTATATATTATTTGGCACTCATGATAAATCATTTTAATGATAATGACAACCACTTCGTTGTTTTTATCAGCATTCATATCCCCCAAAATGAAAAGTTTACAATATTTTATAAAGAACACCCGAATAAACAGAATGACAGAAAGTAAAAATCATCAGTTAAACCTATTATATCTGCAACTGAGGTCAAAATATTTGACAATAGTTAGTGGAAACAAAAGACAGAAAGACCGTTCTGATCACGTGACAAATTTTTTTCTTTTTTCTTTCGGAGATTGCGGAATCCGTAAAAATTAAAATGTTTTCATTGTTCACATAAAAAATATAACTTTTATTGTGTCTATCAAACATACAAATGGATACAGATATGGGACAAAATAGAGGCTGTTAAAAATACTTTTAAATTACGCTACAGTAACTGTTGTAAATGTTTCGTCAATTGTTTTTTGTGTGCAGACTGATCAGGGTTTTTTGGGGGTTTTTTCTTTTCTCTTTTTTTGAAAAAAGTGTGCATTTGGAAATAGCGGAGATAGGTACTGGAAAATAAAGGAGGGCGGGAACGTGAATGGAGGGTGGCAAAATGGAAAAGCAGGGCAGAGCGCCCCGCTTAAATGGAGCAGCGAGAACACTGACAGATCTTTTGTATGCTCTATCCCACAGACAAGATAGCACATACCACCCAACCTTTGATGTGTCAGTCATGATGCACTGCCTTTAACGAGAAATAGTCCAATGGGCCAACCAACGAGGATCATCCCCAGACCGACCTCGCATCAAGCAAGCGTTTTACCACTGGGTTACGTCCCACCCCTTTCCTTCTTGTTAGTCTGCAAAGTAATTGACACTACTTGTTTATAATTCAGAATGATGACAAATGCAAATCAGTTGATAACCCGGAAGATCACAATCCAAAACTAGCGGAGGCAATTGAACTGAGTCTTCTCCAAGCCCAGGAGAAAGAGAAGGTGAGAATGTCAGTAGTATATATTTGAGAGGGAGGGAGGGTGTACAGCAATGTTTAACACATACTACTTCTTCTTCGAATGCTCAGGAGCGAATGTATGTTGAACTATAGTTAGGCTCCATCTTACCAGTGAAAAAATTTGGGGCCTAATTCACAAAGTTCTCTTAGGCTCTGCTAGACAACAAAGCATCCTCTTTGCAAGTCTTTTAGCACTGCACTGTGTAATCTAAAGTTGCTAGAGTTTAGAGAATTGGGCCCTTATTTTAAAAGTAGTCAGACATTCTAGATTATGGCAGCTGATGTTCATTGTTGGACTTGTAAATAACTACTATTGCCATTCCGAATGGCTAGTGAAAATAAAAAAGAGTTGAATATTGCAGTTAAGTCTATTTTGTAAATATGAATATCCTGCCCCCACCCAAACCCCCAGTGTTTGTGTTTTTAAGCTCTATCTCGCTCTTTAGGTGACATATTTGATTATTAGTATTAGTCAGTAAATCATTAAATTCTAAAGTCCAGAAGCTTCAGAAAACAATTCAAACAAAAAGGGAAAACCACTCAATCAGTCAGTGTGTACAGAATACACTGGTACCAGGAAAAAACCAATCTGGCAAAAATAAATATCTATTTACAACAATTAGGTCGTAAATAGTATTGTCAGTAAACATGTATCTTCTTTTGACTAAATTTTAGCGGGCAGCATGGCCCAGTGGTACAGTGCCCGCCTGATGCGTGGTCGGTCTAGGATCGATCCCCGTCAGCTGACCACTGGGGTTTTTTCTCGACATAACCATATGTCCGACGCCGATATAACCGTAATTTAATGTGTTGAGTGCGTCGTTAAATAAACCAAAAAAATTTTTGGACTAAATTTAACATTCAACAAAATTAAACATGGTACATATAAAGACCTATTTGTTTCTCAGTCGATGACACTTGATGGTGTCGTTAAACAAAGTAAATTTTAAACTTTAATATAGGTTAAGCCAGTTGACCAATCTTAATGTAATGTGTTGTTGAATACATATTGTTTAAACCAATGAGAGTGTAAACAGTTTGAAAGTGGGATATTGTTTGTAATTTCAGGAGTTTGGGGAGTTCGATCAAGATGCAGCCGATGATGAATTGCAGAAAGTTTTAGAGCTCAGTAGACTTGAAAGTGAAAAAATGACTTCAGTCGGTATGTTATATATATATAAGACGCAAAATGCAATGTCAGCCATTTTGTTCAAAATTTTTAATTTTAATGCCATTATTGTATGTCAGTAAGGGCTAATCGTAGGCCCGCTGATTTGCCGCAAAACACAATTGATCCTTATGAAATTGTATTGAAAAATGAAAACAAATTATATATCATGTTTTGTGCCTAAACTCTTCATATACAGTGGACAGTTTCATGGTCCTGTCCAGCAACCATTGAAAAAAGAAGCCAGTTTTGGTGTGATTAACTCTGTACATACCGGTATCCAGTCGGTGTCAGTTTGACGGCTGCCCTAACAAAACTGTTTAATTAATTACCGATCCGCTCTGATAGCTAAACGAACAACATATTCTGCTCTTGTCTTTATTTACACTGTTAGATCAACCAGATTAGAGTCAGTGTGTGTACATATGTAAGTGGTGTACGTTTTACAGTTGTGTTGATTTGAGACTGTAAAACAAATACTGTGCATAAAATGAATGCTAAAGTGTTTCAGTTTTATCAATGCTTTTATCATGGCTGAATGACCGAAATAAAACAGCGCATTGAATTATCCTTAAAAACAAAAGTTGAGTTAATTGAAGAATTTAAATAAAATGCTGTGTTAAGGCACAAGAATTTAGCAGATAAATTCAATATCGGCAGACAGACGGTGTCTGACATACTAAAACTTAGTGAGCACTACCGGCAGCTGTACGAGGACAGCATATCGGGCGACAGGAAACGCGTAACAAATGCAAAGTTTAAAAACCTGAATACATTATTGAAGCAGTGATTTCAGCAGGCACGTGCCAAAACACTATCCATATTTGGACCGATTGTAACAGAAAAAGCCACTCAGTTCACCGAGCAGCGGAGTATTGCCGATTTTAAAGCATCAGGTTGTTGACATGGAAGTTTAAGTTCAATAGCAGACAGTTTACAGTGAGCGGTGGAAGTGCAGATGTCAATTATGACATCATTGATGATGTCAAAACACGCCTACTGACGATAATAGAAGACGTTGTGCCAAAAAGACACTTGCTGAAAAAGATGAGGCAGTCAAAGAGGGCAAAAGTTTTGAAAGAACGTTTAACTGTGTTGTCATGCTGCAGTACCACGGGCGAGAAGTTTAAACCACTCGTGATCGGAAAGACCAAGAATCCTCGTTTTAAAAACGTCAACCAAATGTCATTCCCAGTTACCTGGATACCTAATAAGAAAGCTTGGATGAATTGCCACTTGACTGGTTCCAGGAACTAAACAGACAGATGCGACGCCAATGGAAGAAGGTTCTTCAGTGCAACTGAACTGTGTAAATCAAATCTATCGCTCTGCTGGATGTAATCAATTGGATCAGTGTTGCGTGGCAGGAGACAGTCAACCACAATTGTAAAGTGTTTTAAGATGTGCGGCTTTCCCTCCACCTTGGATGATAATGATGAAGACAACGACGACGTGCCTCTCTCTACGCTGATAGCCAATTTATTTTGTGACATAGATGTAGCTGAGTTTGTACAGTTCGATGACATCATTCCGACCAAGAATCCCACTACCAGTGAGTGGAAAGCACAGCTTGTCAGTTCCTACCAACCAGCAGAAAAGATTGAAGATAAACCCAGCAATGACAGCTCCGACGATGACGACAAACCAGGCGAGCCAGAACTGTGCTATAGAGATGTGCTGAAAATGCTGAAAAGTCTATAAAAAAAACATTACGTCCACGAGCGAGAATCGACTTCTCCAACCCATTCCTGAGTTTGGAAGCTATGACAGAAGAGTATGCACTTGAGAGAAACATCATTAAAAGATTACTTCACCTTGGTCATCCGATAAACATTAGTTCAAATGAACAGTCTGTGCCAACCAAATTTCAAAGCCTACAAATGTTTTCTTTGTGTAAGCTACAAGGAATTATGAATTATCTGTCCAGAGTGAAATATTGTTGTATACCTGAGCCTTTGGCGAGGGTTTTACAACATTCATTCACGAGGAACAGATAATTCGTAATGAGTTGGTTATTCTTTTTATTACCCACTGTCAATTTTAACTGATTTTTAATGTAAATGTAACAGAAAAATATCAACTCTCTGCAGTATATTTAAAGAAAATATACTATTTATCCAAATATACATACCAAGGAATTTAATTAATGCTACTCATTAATGCTATAAATACACTATATATTATATAATATTTATTAATAAATGATTAATAAATAATCTAAAGGCCACATCTCTTTTCATAAAGTTAAGCACAATTTAAGGTTAAGCTATACAATATAAATATTTACAACATTATCTAATTAAAACTAAGCTTCTGTTTACAAGTACATGAACTGCACGTGCATTAAGAATACTGCACGGGCCTTAAACAAGAATGCACCGTGAACAATAATCAATAGTCTACCTTTTGCTGTGGGCGATAGGGCGACAGAACATAGGTTGTAGATATCAGCAACTATAAAACAAATAAAACACTTATAAATCACTGTCCATATCTGATATAATAAAATATAGAAAACACAGTACTCTTCTGTTTGTTAAGTACACGCTAAGCTAGTATAATAATCCATATCAAATAAATGCAATTACGCCATTACAAAGCTTATTATAAACTAATTATTACATTTACTCCTCTTTATAGAATCTTAATCCAAATTAATATAACTACTTCATATATTAAACACTAGTATTAATGTATATGTATAATTCTAAAATATGTAATGTAAATAAATTATATTTAATTGCTTTAGTGTATACAATTATAATTGCTTATTACTTACATTTAATTTTATGCCAGTTAATAAAAAGAGTGCAAATTAGAAAAGATAAAGAAAACTAACCTCATATATTTCAAGATGTGAAAAGCATGTCCTTTCTGGTCAGGTGAATTTCAAAAAGTCATTAGTCACCTGTTGGCTTAAACATATCAGTCAGTGATGAGTACTGGTCAGGGTCAAAGGTCAATAACATGAACCAAGCTACACTAACTGCCCTAAAGTATTGACCCTTAATTAAAACCCAGTGTATGTGTGTATTTTGTATTGTGCAGTGCAATAGCTTAAAATCATAAAACATTCACCTGGTTACATTAACATTATCTGTAGTCTACAACAAAGCTATCAGCCATTATGTTGTATAATCTTACGTGCATTATATGAAGTAATGTAAGTGACGTCATAGCCTACAACGAAGTTCTTTTTACAGTAAAATTTTTACAGTGCAAAATAATACGACTGTAGTTGCATTAGAACATAATTATTTTTATCATATAATATCTTACATTTTCAGTGCAATCAAAGTATGTGATATTTTCCTTGATCACATACTTTAAGAATTTGATAACTTTGCAAATTAGATGTAAATTAATCGAGGTTACAGGACTAGGTTTATTGACATTTAAGCAAACGTACTTTAGTGACACTCCATAATTTAGGTATGCATTCATATTCCTTAAATAAAAACATTTCAATGGCAATTTGACACTGAAAGCTGTCCAGCGTTCA
>JAECMU010120536.1:0-19599 GCA_016106625.1 Dracogyra subfuscus
TTGATCCCCGTCAGATAACCACTGGGTTTTTTCTCGACATAACCATATGTCCGACGCCGATATAACCGTCATTATAATGTGTTGAGTGCGTCGTTAAACAAACCAAATTTAAAAAAAAAAAATCATCAGACACAATACTTTCCATGAGATTGCCTGACTCCGCATCAGTTTTTAGTGCTGAAGTTTGGACAGTTATTAAAGCCTTGGGAGAAATAAAGGATTCGATTGGATCCAAATTTATTATTTTTACCGACTCACTTTCGTGTCTCCAAGCTTTATGCAATATGAAGCTGGACCATCCCTTAATTGGAATGGTGATACGAAAGTGTGTCTTTTTATTCTTTGCCAATAAAGACAATGTATTTTGTTGGGTGCCTAGGCATGTTGGCATCAGGGGTAATGCAAAGGTAGATTCAGTTGTCAAGTCTGCTTTGGATTTCCATCATGCCAGCCTTGTAATGATTTTAAACATAATATTATCGAATTTATCTTTTCGACTTGGCAACATGATTGCAAACAAGCTTCATTCTATCAAGCCAGTCTTGGGAGAGTGGCAGTATTCCTATAGACAGCGCAGGGAGGATAAAATTGTCTTGTGTCGTGCTCGATCGGTCATACCTATTTGACCCATTCATTTATCTTAAAGAAAGATCCTCCACCTCAGTGTGAGTACTGTCAGTGTACTCTGACGGTACGCCGTATTGTGATGGAGTGTCTTCATCTCAAAGACATTTGGACAAACAAACGTGATGGAATCATTTCGATTCCACCCATGACTTATTTTACAGGTCCTACGTGATACTGACTTTCATTGTAAATTTTAAATATTATCTAACTGTGATATTTGTATTTTTGCACAGTTCTGTACACTGTGTTTTAATTTAACTGTTGCATTTTTATATTGATGTTGATCATCACTTTATTTAGTTGCATTACCATAGTTTTACAGCCAATGGCTTATACGTTTTTCATGTCGTGGTTTCTTTAAAATGAAAACTGATCTGACAAAATAAATTTAGCAGGAGAATACACCTGAACACTAGAGACAGTTTGCTTTATTTCCTCAGATGGGCTTGGTAGGAGTTCGAGAATAAAGTCAAGGAACGTGAGTTAGTACAGTTTTAGCTAAAAGGAAATATTTCTTTAATTAAATATTAGCAACCTGTTGTGTGATTTAACCTGGCTTAGGATACAACGAAACATTAGGTACGTAACACGCTGACACAAGGCAACGTACATCAATTAGCAGACAGTACCTGCAAATAAAGCATCAAATACAAACCCTAACTAAAACATATACCACATTTATTGATCCTCGGGACGTTTATTATCCTTCGGCTATCTGTAGTGGCCCTCAGGGTTGATCAATACATCAGGTTTCGGACCTATAACAGGGCCAATCTGAAAACTCCCATGTAATATACTATATATTATGGATGAATGGATGGATGTGTTTGGCCTCGGTAGTATAGTGGTTAAGCCATCGGACTTAGTTTGGTAGATACTGGGTTCGCATCAGCCTACTGGCTCCAACCCAGAGCGAGTTTAACGACTCATTAATACACTGATTTCTCTCTCACTAACCCACCAGGACAGCGTATTGAAACTTAATTGAATATAAACACGGAAATAAGTGCAAAGAAAAGAAAGAAATGCTTTATTTCACGACGTACTCATTACATTTACATTTATTTACAGTTATATGGCGTCACACATATTGTTACGGACCAGACAAATAATGAGAGAGGAAGCCCGCTGTCGCCACTTCATGGGCTACTCGTTTCGATTAGCAGCAAGACATCTTTTACATGCACCATCCCACAGAGAGGGGAGTACATACCACGGCCTTTGATATTTCAGTCATGGCGCACTGGCTGGAACGAGAAATAACCCAATGTGCCCACCGACGGGGACCGACGCTATACTACTGGGCTGCGTTCCGCCCATAAGTGTAAATGCTTGAATGAAAAGTGATGGATTCACACACACACACACACACACACACACACACACACACACACACACTTGTATTTCTATCTTTTCCATGAATGGGAGACAACTCGTCACTATTACCAAGTGAATGTTTCAACCTGATACATTTTCGTAGTATAAAGTTAGCCGAGAATGTGTTTGTAGTGTTAGCGTTCTAGTCTTGAGTTTGCTTCAGTCTAAGATGTTTATTAGATAACAAATAGCCGTAATTTAAAACATGTCAAGGTGTTTGTAAATAAATAACCCACACTTTTAAACTGTCTGCGACTTATATAATATTTTAACGACTATAATTGCACATTGAATACACCTTCTTATTACGAAGATCCGTGTCTGTATATGCATTAGATGTGTTTAATGTTTATAGGTAACAGTCCACGAAATGGTAACTTACGATTTTACTTGTGGACTTTGAAAAGGCGTTTGATTCAGTTGCGTGGTCTTTTATTGATAAAACCTTTAAGGCTTTAGAATACAGATTAGGCATTGGGTGCATACCTTTCATAACAATGCCATGTTGTTAATAAAGGCAACTTATTTCCTTGGTTTCCTATTAAAAAAGTGTTAGACAGGGGGATCCCCTATCACCTTACCATATCTGGTATAATTATTGTGAATGAAAATTATGTTATATGTCAATATGCTGATGATACAGTTTATCTTGGATGGCACTATTGACACTCTTAATCAGGTTGCTAGTTTATCATGTCTTTAACTAAATTTTGAAAAGTCTCAGAATAATAAAATAAGATATTTATGCAATCTCAATCTCCTAACTGAATGAAAATCTACATAATTCAATATATACTTGGATTCACGTTTAGTTTGAAACTCAAGAAAATTGTCAATTTGCAATTTAAGAAATATATTGCATGAAATAAAAGAAAAAGAAATAAATGGAAGAATCGAATTACTAAATCTACCACGTGATTTTTGTCTCCCAACTCAATAATATTCTCTTCAAGATTTTTATGGAATAATTAAAAAACGACAGGGTGAGTCGTGCACTCATCTGCAAAACAATTAAGAAGGGGTCTAGAAATGGTCAATATATATTAAATGTACTTCCTCTTTAAATTACATTCTTAATACAATACACTGGCCAGAAAATAACACGACTAGGTCTGCTCAGTAACAACAATATTCATTTTTCAAAACATAAAACATTTAATAACATGAAAACACAAACAATTACACACGCATACCATCAGCCCTTTTTAGTTATCATTTAGTTTGTAAACCATATGACTGGTATTTATGATTTCACAATAAACCAATTGCTTATTTTTAACAACTGGAATATTTCACATAGTCTACCCAAGACTTTCCAGTTAATAAACCCAAATATGTAACATTAACAAGATATATAATTCCTGTCTTAAAGGGACATTCCTGAGTTTTCTGCATTGTAAGATGTTTCCGACTAATAACATATTTCTACGAGTAAACTTACATATTGAATATATTAACTTGTTTAGAATATCAGTGTCTGTATATTTAATGTGTTTCTGGTTGTCTTGATATTTGTAAGAATCCTAAATGAGTTTGTCTTCAAATAATTTCGTACGCACGAAAAAAACAACAACATATTTTAGGAAACAAAAATGAACCTAATAAAAATATTAGAACGATCAGAAACACGTATATTATACAGCCACTAATATGTTATACAGAAAAATATATTTGATATGTAATTACAATAGTTAAGTCTCTGTTAGTCGATAACATCTTAAAAATTGCAGGAAACTCAGGAATGTCCCTTTAAACAACGTTACACCAGTAGCATGCTGCACTTCCGTGACAACTTTGCTGCCGTCTTTCTTTATTTTCCATAAATGTCTCGGGTTTTCTCACCGTGTGGCATGTCCATGGGTCAGTTGGCACACTTCAGATATAGTCCCAATTCTACTCCCAAAGCTGTAATAACAAACTCATGGTTTACCCTTTTACACCAACTATCACACCATATACCAATCTGTATACAACAAACCTGTACAACGTACATCTGACATCATCTATAACAAATACAATATACATCACTAATTGTACTAAGTAAAACAATAAATTTCCTCGCTTTAGTTTACCATAAGTTTACCATAAAATACTCACATAATTACAAAATATAATTCTTACAACCATTTGTATCAAAAGAACACATACATGCATACCAGCTTATTAAACAAGCAATGAGCCGTCCATGCCAAAACATTCTAACGTTACCGTTACACCACTTAACAAAAAAACATTTTCACTAATAGTGTATCAACTAACAAAATAAATGCATACATCTACAAACGTGCGCACTAATAAACTGACCCAAACACTGTAAAGTATCACATCATATGTTGCGTTTTAATCGTCTTACTGTGATATTGACCTCTCGTAACTTTTCTAAAAGATCACCAGGACAATCATATGTTCTTCCCATGTGCGAGTATATACTAAAATATCATCAATTAGTATTCGTTATTTCACAAAGCAATTCCCTCATCATACTACTGAAGGATGCAGGCGCAGTGACCAATCCAAAGCACATACATGTAGTTTTATCTTTTGCATTCTCATTCAACTCTATCTGCCAATAACCATTGTGCAAATCCAATTGCATGTAATACTCACTTCCCGAAATCTTAGCAAATATCTCATCAATTGAGGGAATTGGTTCAGCGTCAAACACTAATCGTATTCAAACCTCTCAAATCTACACAAAACCTAAATGTATTGTATTTTTCTTTACAAACACCAAAGGTCACGCATAATAATAATTCGAAAGTTCAGTTATTAATATCATACTTGTACAAATGTATACGTCCTGGCATATCAGTAAAGAAATCTGAATATTCGTTTTGCACGGAATCAAATTCCTGTTTCCTACTCTCATCAAGATGAGATCAAAGATCAACATACTGAAATGTGTTCGATGCTTCTAATGGCGACAAAGATAATTCATTTGATTTTTGAACAGCCTCTCATCACCTTCATTGTCTCACTCTCCGTCAGAATCGACAATCACTGCAGCATTTTCAACTGCCATTACACCTGACCCTACTGAAGTATCCTTTCATTCTATACACAACTGAAACATGTTTGCATGAAAACGTTTCTCCTTTTTTTTCACTAATAATAAATGGACCTATCTGCTGCCTTAACAATGTGTTAGAATCTGTGGATAACAGTACCAACACTTTATTTCCCGGAGAAAACGTTCTATCTCGTGGTCTAGCAATGTAATATTTCTTGTAACAGAAAAGCGTTTTTTTTCTTCAAATTAGCTCTTGTCAAACTGGATGTTTCTTTCAGTGTTTCTCTCAAATCAATAAGAGACTGATATGTACCTTTTACGGTTGGATTCGTAACCTCCTTAAACTACAACTCTCCCAAAATAATCATGGTACCCCTAACAGTTCTTCCTGAAAGAAGTTCAAATGAAGAAAATCCCAAACTTGCTTGTGGAAGTTCCTAATTAAAAAAACCCATTAAGCATTAAGATATTTGTTCCAATCTTTGGGCCTTTCTGCACACATCTTACTGAGTTTTAATGCCCCATTAAACTTTTCCACCAACCTATTACAGATATAATGATACGGTGTTGTTGTGATTTGTTTAACTGACAATAGTCTACCTACTTCTATCATCATATCAGATGTGAATTGTGTCTCATATCTGATAACAATTCCTCTGGAACTCCCACACTACTGAAAATGTCAACTAATGCCTCAGCTACCCTCTCAGTTTCAATTTGAGGTAATGCTTTGGGTATCTAGTGGAATAATCAACCAATGTTAGAATATATATATTCCCCTTTGTCAGTTAATGGTTTTAATGACTCTACGAAATCCACAGCTACACGCATACAACGAGTATCTATTAATTCCCAAATAAATGTTTCTCATTTTCCCTTCTGAGGTTGCCCTTTGACAGATATAACAACATTTACAAAACTTACTAATATCACTGTGACATTCTGGCCAATAGAATTCTGACAAAACTATCAGCGGTTTTCTGTGTACATAAATAACTAGCTAATACAGTGATATGAGGGAGTTCTAACTTTCTGTCTCACTTTTTATCGCTTTAGTGCTGACATTTGGGCAGTTTAATGCCTTACAATAATTCAAAGATTCAATTGCATCCAAATGTATTATTTGTACTGACTCACTTTCGTGTCTTCAAGATTTATGCAACATGAAGTGTGTCGTTTTATCTATTGCCAATAAGGATGTTGTTTTTGTTGGATGCCCGGGATAATGAAAAGGCAGATTCTGCTGTCAAGTCTGCTTTGGATATGGCGTATGCCAGGTTTGGTGTACCTTATACTGATTTTAAATATAGTATTAACAAATTTATCGTTTTGACTAACAACATGATTGTGACGGTATGGTTGCGGACAAGCTTCATGCCATCAGATCGATTCCCGTCGGGATATTTCTCGTCACAGCCAATGCATCACGACTGGTATATCAAAGGCCGTGGTATATGCTATCCTGTCTGTGGGATGGTGCATATAAAAGATCCCTTGCTGCTAATCGGAAAGAGTAGCCCATGAAGTGGCGACAGCGGGTTTCATCTCTCAATATCTGTGTGATCCTTAACCATATGTCTGACGTAAATAAAATGTGTTGAGTGCGTATTTAAATAAAACATTTCTTTCTTTCATGTCATGAAGCCAGTCTTGGAAGAGTGGCAGTCCTTATATAGACAATGCAGAAAGGATGAAGTAGTCTTGTGTCGTGCCAGCATCGGTTATGCTTACTTGACCCAATCATTTATGTTAAAGAAAGATCATCTACCTCGGTGTGAGCACTGTCAGTGTATTCTGACGGTACGCCACATTTTGGTGGAGTGTCCCCATCTGAAAGAAACTCGAAAAGATTTGTTTGGAACACGAAATGTGACGGAATCCTTTCGATTCCATCCACAACTTATTTTACAGTTCCCAAGTGATACTGCGTTTTATTGTAAATTAAAAATATTATTTAACTGTGATATTTGTATTTTTGCACAGTTCTTTACATTGTATTTAAACTTAATTGTTGACTTTTTAAAATTGATGTTGATCATCACATTGTGTTTACATTTACCATAGTTAGACACCCAATAGCCGATGTATTTTTCGTGTTGGGGTGTCGTTAAACAACGTTCACTTTTTATTGGTACAACGAGCTGTGTAAAACATCTACCCTTCAAGTTTTGAAATTCTTGGCACAACAAACTACTTTCTATTTTCATTCTAATCAGACCTCAATTTTTATAAATCTTAACGATTTGATCTCTCACCAAATCTCTACATGTTTGCAAACTCCTATCCTATTCTTGATCCAAAACAATTACCTGGAGACAGCAGAGCACTAATAACGTCTGGTACTTTCATTTTAGGATACGTTTGTCGAGATGTTACCCTTTGACACCTTGTCTGCACCACGTATCACACTTAACCATTTTAACCACTTTAACCTTTTCCCACTGCGACATCATAGACTGGGCTGTCCATACACCAAACGTCAACCTGAGCCTGTAAATATTGTGGATCGACCTAAACTCCTGTAACCGGTATTGTGATTACTGACCCGTCAATGAAAGTGCATGGTTGTATTTGCCCTAAGAACTAATATTCATTCGAACCACCACCCCATTACAACCAGTATCTCTGAGAACAGTAACATTTTCACCATTCACACATCTTATTCCCGTTACTAAATTATATGTTAATCCACAACCATCAGCTTCTAACATTACCAAAGCCATGTTGCTTTGCACCACCCCACCTTTCCAATAACGCATGTACGTCTCCTGCTTTCGACATTATTCCCTCACAAACGCAGATGTATTTGGTTTAGGTTTTACCCAACAATCAAAAGATAAATATCCATTCTTTCCGCACTAAAAACGTTGGGTTTTTTTCTCTCTGACCGATGAATAAACTGAACTATTTTACTGGGTGTTTCACTAACGGACACATCATCCGTGCCAACTTTTGTCTCTTTTCGTAGCACCGTTTCTGCACCCCTCTTACTTCAACATACCTGCCGGCTTGTTCAACTATCTCGCATAAAGATTTGCAATCCTTCTCTCTGAAAACAACATACTTGTAAAAATTAAACTCTCATAACGAAGTCATGTATCTGTTGATATTTTATATCTATGCTAAATCAATTCACCTATCTCGATACCCCCCCCCCCCCCCACACTCTCCCCAAATCTATTTGCAAACTGAAGACGTCTCTCCCTTTTCAGGTATACAAGTCCTAATTTTCTTCCGAAACCCATACTCAAACCTCTTCAATAAAGCCCCTTTGAGAACCTTATAATTCAAAGCTTAAATATACCTCTAATGCCCTTCTCTTTAAAACGACATTTCACAGTTTGCTGCAACTTTTAATATGTTATCGACTAACAAAGTCTGTTTAATGACTGTAATTACATATCAAATATATGTGTTTGCATGAAATATTAGTGGCTGTGTATTAAACGTGTTTCTGGTCGTTCTAATATTTGTACTAGGTTAAATTTCATCATATTTCCTCAAATATATTGTTTTCGTACGTACGAAATTATTTGAAGACAACATCCAGTTTGGGCTTCTTACAAATATTAAGATGACCAGAAACACACTGAATATACAGACACTGATATTCAAAATAAGAAAATATATTTAATATGTAAATTTAATCGTTTAAATATTTTATTTGTTGGAAACATCTTACAATGCAGCAAAGTCAGGAATGTCTCTTTAATTATGCACTCAAATGTGTCACCCACAGATCTAACATCCACGTTTGCAAGTCTGCATATCTTTCAAATCTACACAAATACGCATCAATACTGTTGGTCACATACCTTTTTTAAGTGCTTATTTATCGATGTACAAGCATTTTTTAAGGTTATATCAAACATACTTTTTTAGCCTAATTTGTGGTGCTGAATCAAAAACAAATATATTGGGCACATGAGAAATTGCGTTTAGGGTACTATTAGGATTGTATTGAAAATACATTGTATCTTAAAGGGACATTCCTAAGTATGCTGCAATGTTTTAAGATGTTATCGACTAATACAATATTTCTACGATTAAACTTACCTATTAAACATATTTTGTGGTTTAGAATATTAGTGGCTATATATTAAAAGTGTTTCTGATCGTTCTAATATTTGTACTAGGTTAATTTTCATTTTATTTCCTAAAAAGGATCTTTTCGTACGTACGAAATTATTTGAAGACAAAATACAGTTTGGGCTTGTTACAAATATTAAGACGATCAGAAGCAATTTGAATATACAAGAAAATATATTTAATATGTAAGTTTAATCGTAGAAATATTGTGTTAGTCGGAAAGATCTTACAATGCAGCAAACTCAGGAATGTCCGTTTAATATGTAAGTTTAAATAGTTTATTTGTCGGAAATACAATGCAACAAACTTGGGAATGTCCCTTTAAGTATAATAATGTCAGAAACCATGTTTATATATATTTCTTTGCGATAATTTCTTTAGGATTGTATACAACATACATCTTTAACCAAATTTAAATACTTAGACACAACGTATTTTCGACACAATAATTGTGTAGACGATTATATTATGATTCCCTAAATGTAATTTTTCAGATGGACAAGATATTTATTTGTATTCAACAAACCTATATTAGACTAGTCACTAGAAAAAGAAAACGTCTCTATTTAGCATCAATGTAGATACAAATGTGTTTAAAGGCATCGAAATAAAAGAGAACGTCTAACGCAGTTTTGGAGAATGATTTTACGATTTAAGAGAGGGAATTATACATTTTTAAGATGTATTTTAAATATTTCTTTAAAATGTATGGCTAAATATGTATGTCATGTGCAGGCGCGGATTTAACATTTTAGCAATGTAATAGAGATGGGATTGGAATTTTAGATGATAAAACTTGACGTTCTGAAGCTAAAATCAGAGGATTGATATTTTATATATTTATTTCGCATAGGCCTGGATGGGCTAGGTTTTGCGTTGCTCCCAACCCACCCCCCACACAGTTCAAAGGCAGTACACATACAAGACTACAGGTCCAACTCATAATTCGCCATATTATCAGAAGCTGTTTTAGTACGACAAGAGTTAATTACAGGACAGTCTATATTGTTTCATAACAATTACTCTGTTCCCTTGACCTATTTTAAGGTGCTTATCTGTAAGACCTGTCCGACTGATAGAGCAGTACTAGCAGTTTCAACTTCTCAAAACTCGCGTCCGCTCGTTTGCTGATAACAATGTGCTGAAAACATACAGTGACTGACTGGAAAGCAGACCACCATACATTAGTGGTGTGCTAAAACTAGTTGACTTTATGTTGGTTATGTTGCCATCTACAGCCAGCTATTTGCGTCTTTTCAGTTTCATTAACTTGATAGGGACAGACAGAAGAACTTCTCCAAAACTTGCTCACACTTTTGATATGCTTGAATTGATTGAAAATGTTATATTAATATGTTTGTTTTTTAATGTTATATTAATATGTTTGTTGAGGGCCTGGTGGAAGATTAGCTAATGCTAAACCAGTCACCCTCCTTAAATAAAGTTATTATTATTATTATTATTATTATTATTATTATTATTATTATTATTATTATTATACACAGTCCACCTAGAGAAACATTCCAACCTCCGGAAAGCATTCACTACTGGATGAATAGCTCGCCTGGAACGAGACACACCTGTGGCCACATCATACATAGGAAGTGCTCAGCAGATACCATTCTCGAAAACATATAAAGTGATGCAAAAGCATAACTATTAATTATTATATATTTTTAATTATGCAGTCAAACAAACACATGACTTTTGAACATATATTTTGAATTTTGTTTTATATCTTATGTATCTTATATAAAAAGAGAAAAATGGTGCTGACAAAAATGTACGTTTTGAATAGTATGTATTGTTAATTATTCTAACGTATCAAATTTATATTGAAGAAAATGGTGTTTTACATATCTCATAAACTTTATTATTCTAATGTATTCTAATATATCACATATATTTAATTATTTACGATATTTATGTTGATAGTGCAAAACTGATTAATGAAAAAGCATTACTAATGAATATTTTATGTTTTTTGAATATTTTAATGTATGACATTTAATTATTTTTTTAATATCATAAAGTTAATAGTGGTTTAATTTTTTATTTATTTAGTTAGTGTTTAAAAGCTGGGCCAGTGAAATTTTATCTATTGCCAGGGAATTTTCTAGAAGGCCTGATGTGTAAATATGTTGTTTATAAATATGTAACAATAACACACACACACACACACACACACACACACACACACACACACACACAACCTCACATTTAATAACTGATCCCTCCAGTTTGAAACACACAAACACATACCCCACCCCACATTCACACCCCAACCCCATCTATCGACTGATTTATATCCATTGTTCTAAACTGGATCAGAAAAATTAAGAAATCGTGCCAGACCTAGCAATGCAATGATAAAGATTTGCATCAGTCTATTGTTATTAAATCTAAGTTAACAAATGTCAGATATTTGCCCAATTGTCAACCTCCAACCCCTAACATCAGTATCTGATTTACCGTATGGATGTATCCAGTTGGAAAAAAGAAAGAAATGTTTTATGTAACGACGCACTCAACACATTTTATTTACGGTTATATGGCATCAGACATATGGTTAAGGATCACACAGATATTGAGAGAGGAAATCAGCTGTCGCCACTTCATGGGCTACTCTTTCCGATTAGCAGCAAGGGATCTTTTATATGCTCCTTCCCACAGACAGGATAGCACATACCACTTCCTTTGATATACCAGTCGTGGTACACTGGCTGTGACGAGAAATAGCCCAATGGGCCCACCGACGGGAATCAATCCCAGACCGACCGCGCATCGAACGGCGCTGTACCACTGAGCTACACGCCGCCCCTCAGTTGGAAATATGTCATCACTGTTGTTAATGCACTCTACCTCAAATACTATTTCATATTTGATATGCGCTTTATGAAAATATTATATGGAACTTATATCTATGATTGATGGTTCACACATCGCTATGAACTAAAGTTATCTGACATCAGAGGAAAGCTTTAGATATTTATGAAATATGGATAGCGACTGGTATATTTGTCCCTGTAACTGATGATCTGATATTGACAGGAAAACAATGCATGAGAGAAATAAGAGTTCATAAGCTAGTCTTATTACCCTGAGTACTATGAATATCCAGAGAGGACACCAATATCTGCATATAACATCATTTAATGTTACTCTAACGGTAGTTTCAGCCATTGTATGGGGAACTGGAAAATGTTCGACCCATTTACTGGAAGTGTCTGTAACCATTAAAATATACCTATTCCATCAAGGTGTTTTTGGTAACGGCCGAACAAAATCTGTTGCTAACTTACCCATTGGGGCACCTACAGTCATATTTCTTAATGGAGCTTTAGAATTTTGGACGATGGTTTGTTGGCACCACATACGAATAATATCTCTTCAATGTCATCCTCTCAAAGTGACCTGTCAAAAGTGCATTATGCATTTGATAGATACCATCTTTCTTCATACACCTTGGAGTAAGAAACTGCAGAGTTTTACTCTTGTCTTAAGATATTTTTCTTCTAGAGAGAAGCGCATGCTTCATCTTTAGACTATCCCAGTACTTAAGGTAATGCATTGTAGACTGACTCGCTGCACATGCTATTGCCACATTGGGACGTTTCCTTTGATCAGTCCACTCATATAGTGGCCATAAATCTGAATCACAACATTGTTTCTATCTCAACTCACTTATAGAAAGAAACCCGATTCCATGGAAGCCAAACATCCCTCACCAGCGTATCCGTTATTATGCATGTATCACCAGTGGTCAAACACCACATTAACTGATAAAACCTTTCTATATCAAACCATGAAATCCATCAAGATTCCACAAACATCGAATGGAATAATCACTTCCTTTTATTCCATTATGTATATCGTCTGACGTTTTGCCAAGATATTTTTTATATATCTTCAACATCACAGGCTCTCCTTGACATGCTAAATTTACATCAGGCACAAATATACTGATCAAACACAACAACTGATAGTAATATACTAATTACTCGGTTGCACACCACTTCACGAGGTTCTCATCATCATACAAAACGTATTTGTGTGTTAAAATTCTTCTGATTCTATTAGTCTTTGACATGAATTCACCATGATAGATAGATAGATAGATATTCTTTATTTCCTCCATAAAATATTTCCTGAGAATGCTCTATCCCACTGCCCGTTAAACGTAACACATCTTGCTTGGTTACTTGTGTTTCCATGTTCATGTTCAGTGGGCTTTTCATTAGCCCGTCCCGTTGATTCGACGTGTACTGGCGAGGTAGTTGTCGCCTGATCTCCGCTTCGCAGGCTTGGATTCGGTGAGCTGTCTTCATCACTGACCCGATCATGTATTACTTCTTGCTTCTCTGCTCGTGTTTTTTTTCCAAGGTTTTACAATGCTGTGGTTTATTGTCGTTACCGACAGCTTCAGAATACAAAAGTTTACTTCTCACACTCATACAGTCAATATTGCCTTCTAGAGCGCATGTCCGTTTGTCAATAGCTACCACTGTTGTTTTTATGGTTTCACGCATGTCTCCCATTTCAACACTTTTAAGTTTTAATTCATTTCTCACTTGTGACAAATCAGATTTTAATTTATCTTTTCGGGCTTGGTATTCTTTTATTTTTGACGAGTAGAAGGAAATTTCTTTATTTTTCTCCTCCAACACACCAATCATACGACACATATCGCGTTCATACATTGATTGAAAACGATTCAGTTTACAGCTTATATCAGCAAATCGTTCATTCATTTATTCATGCATACACATAAACTTGGACAGCAAACAGGCCATATCATCCTGTTTTCTATCGTCCACATGCACAGTGGTATTCATATCAGAATCATTCTCAGCCGTGCGCGACTTTTGCCGACTCATAACCTCAGTTTGTATAACATGGTCAGGAACAGACCCTTTGTAAAAACAGTACAACAGATACACATCTGATGCATACTTTCTAACAACACTTTTTAACTGACCGCTACGTTTAACTCTTTTAATCAGGATTCCATCAGGAAAATCAGGCTTGTCACTTTTAGCAATATCGTACAAAGCACATCGAATATCATTCAACTGTCCTTCATTATCCTTGTACACATCAATTAATTTATTTTCACATGTTTGTCTGTCGTTTTCACCAAGTATATCATCTAGTTCTTTAAGTATGCTGTAGTCTACTTCGTTTGGTCTCTGCGTCATGTACCGTCTCACTGGGATCACACATACTCAATGGCGGGCTGACATACACAATGAAGAAATGCGAGTATCAGAAGTAATTCACATATCAAATACTTGTTTCACTCACTAATGTACGTTGGGAACTTTGGCTCAGTCGGAATTTATTTGGATTAGTACTGCCTATACTGATAAAACACATTTTTTTCTAAACGTGTCTGGTGTATTCTTACGTAAACTGACAACGCCACAGAAACTGTTTCTACTGTGCAACCTAATATAATACACACCTCATAAGGCATATATACTGTATACAGTTTTATGCAAATGCAATATATCATATTTGAAAAAAAGCAAGGCAGATAATCAAATCTGGAAAAATTGGTTCTGAATCCAGTATAAACTCAACATGTATTTTATGAGAGCAAACTAAGTTCTTTTTTAATATTTGACCTGGATACCTAAAGGTAGCTTTAACAAGCTTATTGTTGTGTGCAAATAAAACGAGGCTACATAATAGTGACAACAAATTTAATGTCTTTGATAAAGCTTTTTTTTTTCAAATTTAAATAAAGTTTTACATAAAACTACACATTTCTCTAAAATATATCTTATAAAGTTTTCAGAATACCATACATGAATAATTAACTACATTAATGGAATTAAAGATATTAATCCCATATGTTATTTTTAATATAAAAGTACATTTGTATTAAAATATAAGTACGTTCAGGTTACCTAAATATGTTACCATATTATAGTGCAGTTATATATGGCAAATACCCATGTAAAAAACAAATTATTCAAATCTTCGGCATATGAACTGTAGGCCGAAACCAACTTTTCCTCAGTGCTAACTTTGATTCAAACTCCATTCGGAGTTACGTACAGTAATGATTGTCAAGGTCATTGTGGTCGAGTGACGGCTAATTAATCAATTAAATTAAATAACAAAATCATAATATGTTTTATTATGCACTGAATATGTGCTATAGGGTGTATACTAAGCAAATCTTATAGACGACAATAGTAACATAATTATGTGGCTAAAACTCCTACATGCAGCGTATCAGTCGACATAAACACCACGGATATAAATACTACAACCCTTCAGAAACAAATTGAGAATGAATGAATGTTTAACGACACCCCAACACAAATATACACATTGGCTATTGGATGTGGCAAATGGTAAGTTTATGAAAATATTATTTATATTTATTTATGTTAGCTCGAGTACATACTCTCTGTAACAGAGCTAGACGGACATTTGGACATAAATATGCCCTCATTACAGTCACAAAGATTTTTTTTAAATTATTTATCGATGCACTCAACACATTTTATTTTATTTTATATGGCGTCAGGCATATGCTTAAGGACCACACAAATATTGAAAGAGGAAACCCGCTGTCGCCACTTCATGATATACTCTTTCCGATTAACGGCAAGAGAGAGAAACAATAATACATTCACGTTTTCTCAAGGTGAAAAAAGTATTTGATCTACGAGTCGTATGTCTGCTTGGCATGTGTATCACTCTGGCATATCAAAGGCCGTGATATGTGCTATCCTGTCTGTGGAATGGTGCATAGGCCTGTAAAAGATCACTTACTACTAATGATAAAAGGTATGAATATTTTAATGAAGGAATTCGAAAATGGTCAATGTAATGTATTTGACGTCAACATAGGATTGTTATGGTATAGAGCGGAAATCTTTTACTACTTTGTGGTGGTCGGCGATTGCCAAAAAATTACATAGCTTGGTCTCTGGCTGTAATGATAGAGTATCCATGTCCAAATGTCCGTTTAGCTCCCTTACAGTCAGAGTTCTCGGGCTAGGGGAAGTATAATACAATACATAAATCGAGGTAAGTAAATTTTAAAATTTTGTATAGAAGTCAAAGTGTTTTTAAACAAATTGGAAGTCAAGCTGCTCATTTGAGAGAATGGGTAGCGCCTATGACTACCCTAGTTCCGCAAAAACAATTTAATATTTTAAGTTACCCCATAGATATTTCAAGCACAAGGCTAACTGACACAGTGGTACTAGATGAAATAAAATTACATAAACTGTTTTGTCCAGATCAACAGTGTTGGCAACACATTCACAATCACAGTATTTCTCTATCAAATGTTGGGTGTACCTCGAGCTTTGACCCAGCCGGAAGTTACTTAGTTTTGTACTACCAGCGGAAAATGAAATCTGCTGAACCTTTCAGATTTGACGCAGATGGTATGTGTCGATCCTCGTCCGTTAGTGTTTTATGGAAACCAGGTTTTAGTTTAAAATTCATTAAGAATAATAATATTAATAAAGGTATGGTCTATATTTCTCTACATTCCACTCAACTGTTGCTTATCTCATTAAATAAACAAATTATCTTTAAATTCAAATGTGTGTTCTCGATTACTTTTACAAAGCATAAACAAATAGTCAAGGCAAACATATATAGTCAAACCTGTCCTAGCGGCCACCTGTACTCAGCGGTCACCTGTCTTTAGCGACCACTTTTTTCCTCCCAAACGGCCACATAAAGTGTTACTCTTATATAAAAGGGATATTTTAACACCAGCAACTGCCTGACTCGGCATCAATCATTAGTGCTGAAATATGGGCAGTCATTAAAGCCTTTGAAGAAATCAAAGATTCCATAGCATCCAATTCTTTTTTTTACTGACTCACTTTCGTGTCTCCAAGCTTTGCGCAGTATGAAGCTGGACCATCCCTTAATATCGTGATACGATAAAAAATATCCATTGCCAATAAACATTATTGGGACGGTGCGATTGCAAACAAGCTTCATATCATCAAGCCAGTCTTGGGAGAGTGGCAGTCCTCCAATATACAGTGCAGGAATGAATGAATGAATGAATGAATGAATGTTTAACGACACCCCAGCACAAAAAATACATCGGCTATTGGGTGTCACACTATGGTAATGTAGAAAACATGAAATGTGAAATCACATCAATATAAAAATACAAAAGTTTAATAAAACACAGTGTAAAGGACTGTGTAAAAATACAAATATCACAGATATATCAACTTAAAATTTACAATAAAAATCAGTATCTCGTAAAAATTGTAAAATAAGTTCTGGATGGAATCGATGGAAAATAATGCAGGAAGGATGATATTGTCTTGTGTAGTGCTTTAAAATGACCCATTCATTTATCTCAAAGAAAGATCCTCCACATCAATGTGGGCACCGTCAGTGTACTGACGGTGCGCCACATTTTGGTGGAGTGTAAGCATATGTCAGTAATTCGTAAATATTTATTTGGACAACGAAATATGATGGAGTCTTTTCAATTCCATCCAGAACTTTTATTGCAGTGTGATATTTGTATTTGTACAGTTCTTTACACTGTGTTTTTATTTAAACTTTGAACTTTTATGTTTATGTTGACCATCAATTAAAGTTTGGCATATACCACAGTTTGACACCCAATAATCGATGTATTTTTCGTGCTAGGGTCTCGTTAAACATTCGTTCATTCATTAACAACAGCGATAACCCTCCGCCTATTACCGATCACGGTCGGACTGCAGGTGCTCCCTTGTACCTGACAGTGCAGGCGGTCCCCCGGTAACCTTCCCCACACCTTTTCTGTCCTGCGCTCAGGACAGGCGTGCGCTACAACTCTGACCTGACCTAACAGCTATAAGATGCAGCAAATAACCGATCTTCACACCTTCAGGAATACTAGTACCCATTCAGTCCTAACATCTCGCCTGTGTATCAATCAAGAAAGTATGATTCTGTCATTAATATAATTGCCTCAGGGCAGGCTACGCTTGACATTTGTAGATTCACTTACTATAACAATACACCGCATGAAGTAGGAATTAAATAATTAAATGGAAAAAGAAAACAAATTATTCATAACGGTTAATATAATACATTCTATTAGCATTATTTATGAAGGAGACGACATGTCAAAAGTTGATTTATAATCAACTCTGAAGCACACATCCGTTGATTAGAAGTACAGACGGTAAAACAAGAAACAACAACAAATGTTTTAAAGACTATCAGTCCTTGAAAAATCACTCTTCAAAATAAATCAAATAGGCAGAGTAGCTCCGAATGGATTTTGACTGGAACCCATCTATTTTACGTGCGCCGTTTGTTGAGTGTAACGTGCGCTGTTGTTCACACTCGTCATATTGAAATTACGTGCGCTGTACGAGCGCGTTCGCACCCGCGCACCTTAAACAGCGAGGTCTGGACTATATATGTGAGAACCTGTACTCAGCGGTCACTGTCTTAAGCGGCCACTTTTATCTACTCCCTTGTGTTTGACTCGATATATTAATTTGTTGTATATTGTTTTGGTTTGTTTTGGGGTGGGGTTTTTTAATTCCTCTAAATAATATTAATGATATTATCTAACACTAAAAATAAAACTCGTGCAGACGTTTTACAGTGTAAGTGCGGGATTCTGTTTGTGTTTTGATGTTTATGAATTATTGCGTTTCCTTGCCACCACAACACTATTTATCATTTGATAAGACAACATTTCAACTAAAACTCATGGGAGACACGCCCAGGCAGAATGGCAAACAATGTCAACATGTGTTAAAAATGCAACTGCCTGTGCATCGTACGTACGTCGACTGACAGTATTAAAGTGTTGTGACCGCTTGACAAGACCATTTATTTACCTTACCAGAATGTGAAATAAAATAAATGACTAGTTAAAAGTAGAACAATGTAGATGTTAAGTGTCATTCCTAAAGCAATCGTAGCACGGAAGTGAAAATGTAGAAACACACACACACACACACACACACACACACATGCACACATAACATTGTAAATGTAATAATGGCTGGGTTGTTTTGGGTTTTTGGTCTTTAAACGTGTGTGTGTGTGTGTGTGTCTCTGTGTGTGTGTGTGTGTGTGTGTGTGTGTGTGTGTGTGTGTTTGAGTTTTGTTTGTTTTTGTTTTATTTATTTATGTTTTGTTTTGCCTGCCATTTATCCTTGCTATCCTGTGTACAACGTCTTCATTCCAACATGTTGGACATCTTAGTTTACCTTTAAATATCGGCATGCAAGACCAACATAAACATGTTTATAGAAATACTACTGTTACTAGGTAGATGTTTTAGGACACATTATTTATATATCTGTTATTATAACATAATTTGCATTTTAGCATGTTTATAATAGTTTAATGTATGTAAAATTAATATGAAGCATTGAAACGAAATACTTTTTTTAAACAGACGCCTGTATAGGAGATTGTGTAGAGATCTAGAATGTGGCAAACGAAGTTTTGTTTTGTGTTGTTGTTGGTTGTTTAGTGTG